>QLNU02007127.1:0-12212 GCA_006491805.2 Dysdera silvatica | reverse complement strand
GATTAGTTTGATTTCATTGCTAAAAAAAACTTGCTTACATAAACTATTTTAAACATTATGTATTCCATGCATATTGTTACACGTCTTTTAATTTTTGTCGAAAATGCACAATACTACGAATTATTTGACTACATTAAAACATTTTATGTCTTTACTGCAGATATTTAGCATTATATATTTTTTAAATACTAATAAAATATATCAAAATATCAACGAATTCTAAGCCCCCTCTATACTGAGCTTCAAGCTATGCCCTGAACATGTTCCAATCATCGCAGATACTTTTTATCTGTTTAAATTTCGCTCCCTTATTTATTAAAAACCAAAATGTGAATTTCATCTCAGTGCTTCAAAAATCGAAGTGTCCCTGGTGTCCGAAGTAGTAAAGGTTTCTTTAAGACCATCCTGTTTGTATATATATGTGTGTACATACATTTTTAACTGGATGGAATTTCTGCATTTCTTCAATATTTATTTCTGCAGGGTAATGACATATAGGAGACATATAGGTTAAAGTTTGATTATTATAAATAAGAGGCCTACCTGTTGTGAATAACGTAGTTTTAACGAGAGAAAAACACATTTACAAACAATTTTTGAACTCTTCTTTGTAATTACAATTTCATTTCTTTTTTAATGTTATTCCCATTTACAACCTTTCAATTTCACAAACTTCTTTATGGTCCCAGAGTGTTCATAAAAAAGTGATTCTACTGTATATATATATAGTGCAAAATAACAAAAAAAAAGGTTGAAAAGAATTAAGATAGGAGAAAAGATTAATATAATTTACATAGTTCAAACAAATACATATATACAAAATATGAACATACAAATATATGTATACACATACATATAAATACGACGTAATATAAGCATGTATCCCAGAACCGTCGTCAGGGGCCTTTTCTAGGACAACATGTTTGGCGCCTTTTCTGGAGGTATGTCGCTAAATACAAGCGAATCAGATATGCCAGTAATATTCAGAGAGATACCCAAGGCCCAAAGGCACCAAAAAAACAACAGGAGGTACAGATCCAAATATTAGTACAGTATAAACAATAACGTACACAATATAGGCACATAAACATAAAACCAATAAAATAGGAAATCATATGTAGATACATTTTTATACCTGCAAAATAGAAATATGTGGAGATGTAAAAAGAATATACATATACAAACTCTTTTAGAAAATGGTTAATGTTTATATAGTGGATACAGAGCTTAATAATTACAAAAAAAGAAAGAAAAAAAAAGTTTTTCGAAGAGATCTTTCCGAAAAACTTAGTCCCCATTCTATTGACCTTACATAAATAATTTTAAGTGCTAATACAGTAATGGTATGTATAGTGAATAGTACTTACGTAATACGGAAAGCCCTCCATAAACAAAGAACGATCACAAGTACAAACATCAAAAGATGTAAGCAAAACAAGTTAAGATGACGACCTGTATGGTTTCGAATTGACCCTTCCAGTTGGAGCATCTCCGTATAGGGTTATAGCTTGGCAGCCTTTTGGCGAAGTTAATTGATGATGATGGCGTGAAGAACAAGCATTTATACATGCAAATCCTTTATGCTTATGAAAAACTTTTTTTGTTTAGTTATATAGAGGAGAATTTTTTTAATTTGTCTATTATAAAAAATTCTAAGCACATTCTAAGTACTATTCACTATACATACCATTACTGCATTAGCACTTAAAATTATTTATGTAAGGTCAATAGAATGCGGACTAAGTTTTTTGGAAAGATCTCTTCGAAAAACTTTTTTTTTTCTTTCTGTTTTTGTAATTATTAAGCTCTGTATCCACTATATAAACATTAACCATTTTCTAAAAGTGTTTGTATATGTATATTCTTTTTACATCTCCACATATTTCTATTTTGCAGGTATAAAAATGTATCTACATATGATTTCCTATTTTATTGGTTTTATGTTTATGTGCCTATATTGTATACATTATTGTTTAAACTGTACTAATATTTGGATCTGTACCTTCTGTTGTTTTTTGGCGCCTTTGGGCCTTGGGTATCTCTCTGAATACTACTGACATATCTGATTTGCTTGTATTTAGCGACATACCTCCAGAAAAGGCGCCAAGCATGTTGTCCTAGAAAAGGCCCCTGACGACGGTTCTGGGATACATGCTTATATTACGTCATATTTATATGTGTGTGTATACATATATTTGTATGTTTATATTTTGTATATATGTATTTGTTTGAACTATGTAAATTATATTAATCTTTTCTCCTACCTTAATTCTTTTCATCCTTTTTTATTTAACTCGCCCCCTCCTCTTTTTTTTTTTTATGCATTTGCATTTGTTATTTTGCACTATAACTTATCTATTATATAGCAGCTGCTCAATGCGTGCTTTACTTAGATAATTACAAATTTATTTCTTCTTTATATTTTTACCTTTAATATTCCTTTCTCCAATTCTAACTTTACTATATTTGAAACCTCTCTGTTATATATATATATATATATATGTGTGTGTGTGTGTGTAATGTATGTGTGTGTGTTGTGATTTGTTATCATTATAATCATTATACCATTATTTGTTGTTGTTTTTTACTCCATTTATGTGACCTATGTGTTTGGTTAACACTTTAGTAACTTTGATATTCCCTAAGGGTGAAATTATTTTCATTTCTAAAAATTAACAATGATGATGATTTAATATGTCCATACCACCACAATATATATTTAACGTTTTTATAATATTTTAGCATTTTGTAATATTTTAATACTGTTGTGTATCTTCTTTGTTTCAGGTGTCTATTTAACATTATTTCGGCATCCTTACATTGCACATTTACCTCATTTGAAGGTTAGTCGATTTAATGAATTGAAGTACACATATCCGTTTACTGAATCTTTGAATGGCTATCTTAAAGTTGGGTCAACCTCTTTTGATTAACTTGTGGCCAAATAATTACAAGTTCATATAGATATTAGGTTTAATGAAATTGAATCCATGTTTTGTGGGCATATTCAAGTAGGGTTTGATGGGAGTTACAATCCTTATAAACATACTATGTATATATATATATATATCTCCGTAGCAGTTTGCCACTAACAATAAATGGGGGGGGTAACACAATGACTCCCGCTTGAGCATAGGACTTTGGCTGCTGTGACCGAAGTTTGGAACCTTCGTTAAACTGTAAGTCCAGCTTGTCAACACATCTGGCCAATGTGTAATGTGTAAGGCAATTCCTCTGTATTTCTTTCATCGTACTATGTGTATGTGTGATAACAGAGAGACCTCCATCCTACAGTGGATTGAAAATGGTTGACGATGATGATATATATATCAAAATTTTGTATATACATATATATGAATTATACAATAATTTCTGCCACCCACGTATTAATTATAGCTCAAACTAGAGCTTGTGTAATTTTGGAGAAAAAGAGACGCTTTCCCCATCCTGGATTCGAACCAGGGTCCCTCCGTTTAGCCCGGAGTGTCTTGGACCGCTAGACGAATGAGGACAGGAAACAACGCTCTCTTTCTCCGTATGTAAAGATGTAAGGTATTATTACCCTCCGCAGGGATAACACAATTGCCAAATATGGTCAACACAGAAAAGCCTCCGGGGCGAGATTTTTGTGAGTTTTTCGAATAAAGCTCTAATTTGAGCTATAATCAATACGTGGGTGGCAGAAATTATTGTATAATAAATTCCCCTACAAAAACTCATAAAAAAATCTCGCCCCGGAGGCTTTTCTGTGTTGACCATATTTGGCAATTGTGTTATCCCTGCGGAGGGTAATAATACCTTACATATATATGAAGTTGTAACTCTGTAACCCCCTTTATACACTTTCTATATATATATATGTCATGTCTGTATTGTGTGAATGAAGATAAGCCAAATCTATATATGTATTAACTTTAAATGAGTATAGGTCAGACTTGTGTCTATGTCAATACTAAGTGAATATAGACCAAACCTATATAAATATAAAATGTAACTAAATCTAAACAAGTAAATGTAAAGTTTAATGAAATTCATATTATAATCCGGACTTGACAAATAACCCCGTCGCCATTAACGACTAGATTATTTCGGTTGGTGAGCAGGAAATTTTAATTTTCTACCAAGTTTCTAGGTTTTCTTCGTTAAAGCATGCAAGTACCAGTCTTGTTTTGCAAGTATAGTTCGCTGTGATTGTCGAGCATTAGTCACGATAATCGGCAATCCTAGTAAAAAAATTCTTCGAAATTTTAAGGTTGAAACATTATGTATAATACTATTTTTAAAAATTAATATATTAAAGTGTTCAGAAACGAATATACGCGTACCTTTTGGGATTAGCGGAAGTAGATTTGTACGCAATCCACGAGGTAGATGTGTACCTTTGAAAGGCTGGTAAAATGCAAGTCACATTGGCGTCCGTTCTATGGTGGAACGAAGGTTCTATGGTGGATCAAAACACCATCTTGCGATTGTTTTGAAGGAAAATCCTCTCGAAAAGGAAATCCTCTTTCTGATGATACCAGCTGGCTATTCTCAACTTGATGTTCAGTGAAAATAATTGTGCGAGTTTTTGGAAGATTTTGTACCAAATTAATACTTATAAAATGTTTTCTTTTGTATTATAGTCTCTTGTAGCTGTTTGCCAAAGTCTCATTTTGGGAGACCAAAGTACGAATGCTGAAAGTGTCACAAATCTTCCTTCGTCATCAGCAGCAATGAGCCTTTCTCCTCCCGCCAGTTTCTGCTCTGTGGTTGTGAGGTTAATAGCAATGCAGATAGTGGCTTTAGGGGTAAGATATTTGAAAATTTCTTTCTTAATGAAACTATTTTTTTGGAGAGGGTAAGGGTAGATATTAAAAAATTCAAAAATGCGTCTTTTATTCGCCCAAAGTTTTAAGAAACAGATGAGTTTTTTCTTTCATCAAAGAATTTTTTTTAATTTCAAAATCTGGGAATTTTTGGTAAAAAAATAAATGTTATTTTCCCCCCTTTTAATGTATAAGCGTTTTTTCAAGCTTAGATAAAGCTTTTTCTGTAGCCCTAGTTTTAGCCCTTTCTTTCTTACAAAATTTTGGTAGAAAAACAGTGAAGTTTTAAAATACAATAATTAGAAACTTTAGTAGCAGAATTCACTGCATACAGTTTGCGTTTATGTTACTGCATGAGCAAATCTGGCACATTAACCACATATACGGTAACTGAAATTGAAAATTGTCATGAAACGAGGAAATTCTCACCGTAGTTTACTTTTTCAGGAAACCCAGTCCTTGGAGTCGGTATGTGGGGGAACAGCAGCAACTTCTAGTCCAGAGAAGGTGGAGATCTATTTAATGAATCTGATTCTTCCTCTTTGCATTCGGATATGCAGTGGTGTGAAAGGTGACATCTTTTATTTAAAAAATATTGACCATACGTTTTGTGTTACACAAGTGTCTAAATGCTTTAGAAATTAATAAACATGCTTTGCTATTATTATTATTATTCATGTTATTAATTAGCAGCTACCTCTTTTTTAAAAAGCCATATATTAGCATGTTGTACTAGCAATGCAGTTTTTAGCAATTAAATCCATTAATTTGGTAATTCTTTTAATTATAATATATGATTTTTTAAAATTTTAACATGGTTTCCATCAGGTCTGTAGCCGTGATGAAAGGGCATATGGTGCACAAGGCACCCGGAGATTATTCTATATACATATATATAATATATAAATCGCTTAGTGGGGCAACTGAGGCCATGTCTCTAGCTTGGCTAATAGCCTGGTGCCCGCGCACCTGGAATTGTTAGGGAATTTGTAATTATCGCTGAAGAGGAAAAAAAAAAAGAGAATTTTTAGTCAAACTTGGAAAAGTGTGGAAAAACCTTCTTAACTCCTGTTTTTAATAACCAAATTTCCCATGAACATAAAGCCACTTCCCCTGAAACTGTAGTCCAGTTGAAAGTTACGTGTAATTGGTTAGGGAATTTTGCCCGATATGTCGTGGGGAAATCTGAAAAAGTCAGGGAAACACCAGAAAAGGTCAGTGGAAAACCCGAAAAAGTTAGGGAATATTTTTTTCTAATGTGAGGGGGAGCCGCGTTTGGCTATGATAAGAATTGGGAGCGTGTATTTGTTATGAGGGTAAGAGCAATTCACAACCCGAAAAACTTTACCTCCTAGTTGGCATAAATAGGAGTACACACTACTGTGATTTTTTGGATATTTTTCAGATATCAAAAGCTATGGATAAGTAGGCAGTAATTTTATCGCGGCACGAATTTCCGCGAATTGTAGGGGTTTGTTGAGGTATTTCGCGAATACTAAGGTTCTCTCGATGATTTCGTGAATTTTAATTTTTTTTGCAATTTTGCGAATTTTAATTTTTTTTATTGTTGCCTAATTCGAATTAAGGTTTTTTGATCATTTTTTCAATATCAGTTTACAATCTTTTCAGAACTTTTCAAAGTATTCTCCCCCTGCTTCGATGCACCGTTGCCAACGCTTCACCCAATCATTGAAGGCGCCCTGGAAGTCGTCAACGGGAATCTCCTTCAGTGAGGTCGTCGCGGCTGCTTTTACCGCCTGCAGCGTCCCATGCCGAGTTCCTTTCAGGGTTCTTTTGATCCTGGGGAACAAAAAGAAATCCGCTGGTGCCAGATCGGGGCTGTACGGCGGCTGGGGCAGCGTTGCCACACCCATTTCGGCCAGCAACTCGGAGACAATGAGCGCGGTGTGGGTTGACGCGTTGTCATGGTGCAAGATCCAATTGCCGCGAATTTCGTTTCGGACGCGTCGAACCCTGTTGCACAACCGTTTGAGAACTTCACAGTAAAACTCCTTGTTGACTGTTTGTCCTTGTGGCACGAATTCACTGTGAACCACATCTTTTCTGTCAAAAAACACAATGAGCATTGCCTTGATTCGCGATTTGCTCATCCTTGCTTTTTAGAATGAAAAGCTCACTGCTTTGGATTTGGCTTAAAGTGTAGTCATTTCTCAAACTCTTATGAGTCTAAGAAGACTTCACCTGGCACTCTGACGTTACAAACCATTTTTGCTATCAAAATGCTCTTTAATTTCTCTTAGTGTCTAATTTTGTGATTTTGTGTTGGTTTATTGGTTGATTTGGGTTTATATTGTGTAACATGCTATTTTGATGAATAAATGATGTATCGACCTTTCCAGAAGTTCCCAAGCTTCGCCATTCTGATATTACCTTTGCGTTAAACATGGTGTTACACGCCCTTGCCCCTGTGCCTGTTCGCCAAAGCCAAGGGCCTTCGAAAAGCAGTGCTGATGGTAGAGGGGATGAGAAATCACCAAATCGGGCCAAACTATTTTTATTTCACATTGGATTTTTAGGTAATTTCTAGTTTAACTATACGTTTTAAAAATGTCGAATGATGAATTAGGACAGTAATGGTTTCTATTACTGTATTATCACTATCATGTTTTCAGCCGTTATCTATCTAACGTTGAATAATTGTCTTTCCGACTTTATACATTCAACAATTGACAATACAATTGACTTTATACATTCAACTGTTACCCTTTATACATACAGCTACTACCCTTTATATATACAACATTGTATCTTTTCTGAACTGTTCGTTCCCATGGTATCCTAACCCGTTTTATTATTTTGCATATCTTGTCTGAGGACATATCCTCAGCCTTTGATAGTCTTCTGGAATCCAGTTAGGCCTATTAATGTACAGTAACACATATATATGCAGTTAGCCCTTTATGTCATCCATTATCAAAGATTAACTGCATATATATATACAGAATTAACCCTTGATAATGGATGGTATAATACTGTAGATAATCCAAAAATGGAAAAATAATCGAAGAAATACTGTGCAAACTTTAAAATTTAAAAAAACTTAACATTGTTACTACAAATACGTATACATGATACACGTATTTTAAGTAAATATGTATACATTATGTAGCAAAACTTGAAGCTGTGTGTGTGTGTAGAACAAAAAATAAATATATTTTAAGACTTTTTGTGGGAGGAGGTGTATCCCAAATGTCATGGAAACTATCGTCCATGCAGTGGTAAGAAGAATTTTCCCATTGTGATCTCTGACGTCAAAATGACAAAAGGCTATTGTCCATTATATGGAAATGCAGGTGATTGTCTGTAGGGATGTTAAATATGATGCAACATACTTTTGGGCTTCACACTACTGTTTTAAATCGAATCGGTGAACTGTGCTTTGAAGTGCTAATTCTTTGAAGACTTTTATGAATTTGAAGTGATTCAAACGTGATTAAGTTTTTATCTACATTGTCTTTAACTTGAGTATCAGCATTAGGACAAATCAGTAATCTGTCATAGTACTCAGTTACGTTATTTTCAATAATCAATTATGCTTGCTTTTTAAAAATTTTTAGAGCATTTTTGAGTGTGGATAATCTGCATTACAGTAAATCCACCCATAGATAATCGGAAGTTGACTGTATATATATATTTATATATCATCATCATCATCATATTCAACCATTATCTATCCACTGCTGGATGAAGGTCTCTCCAAATGCTTTCCACACAAGTCTATCCTGAGCAATTCGCTTCCACGTCACCCCAACCTGTTTTCTTATTTCATCCACCCATCTAGTTTGAGGACGTTTTCTAGGTCTTCGGTGGTCTCTTGGAATCCAGTTCAGAATTTCTGTTGTCCATCGTTGATCAGTTCTTCTTGCAATATGCCCAGCCCATCGCCATTTCAGCCCTTTTACTTTAACAATGATGTCCTCTACTCTAGTTTGCTCTCTCACCCAAGTGTTTCTTTTTCGATCTCTCCTAGTTATTCCAAGCATGCACCTCTCCATGCTCCTTTGCGTTGTCTGTAACTTTCGTATTGCTCCAACTGTTAGACTCCATGTCTCTGATCCATAAGAGAGGACTGGCAATACACACTATATATATATATGTATGTATGTGCGTGCGTGTTTGTTAAATACTCTAGCTATTTCTCTAATTAATTATTTAATTATTGTGTTTACAGTACTATCTCCCAATAAAGGACACCCACAGGACAGGATAAGATGTTTTGTTCCTTAAATAAAAGTGTCCCTTCATAGGTACATGCGTATATACACGTATATATTGGGGACCGAAGGAATCATCCCTTATTTAAAGGTGTCTCGTATGGGAGGTAACACTGTATTTATAAATTCATTTTTAATGTATTTTCTTGTATTTTAGGCTTAAAAGTTTTAATCGTGTGTTTTGAAAAACAAATGTCTCCCGACTGGCATCGAATTGCTTCTTGTATTCGCGAGTTGGGAGATAGAATGCAAGGTAAGTTGTAAATTGTTTTAAAAAATTGTTGCTGCTTTTTCCCTTTTAACATGATATGTGTCTTTTTAAAAATCATTCCGTTATTGAGATTTCAAATAAAAAATGCAGAGCATATGCATAAAATATAAAATGGTACTAAAGGTTTTTGTAATGCCTCACAGAGAAAAAGTAAATAAAAAGCCTACCACAATTTCAAATATCTCCAGTTCTTAATAAAGAAATAAACAGAACATGATAAACATATAACTTTGCTTTGGTAATGAATATTGTTATACTATAATTTTTGCCACCCACGTATAGGTTATAACTTAAACTAGAGCTATAACCTCCCAAACTGAGGGACCCTAGTTCCAATCCAGGATGGGGAAAGCATCTCTTTTCTCCAAAAATGAATAAAGCTCTAGTTTGAGCTATATGTACGTGGGTGGCAAAAATTATTGTATAATAAATTCCCCCACGAAAACTCACAAAAATCTCGCCCCGGAGGCTTTCTTGTGTTGACCATATTTGGCAATTGTGTTATCCCTGTGAAGGGTAATAATACATTAACATGAATATTATGTTTGTGTATTAAAATGACTGTGAGTCCTGCGATAGCGCAGTGTGGTAACACGTTAGCCTAGTGCGCCATTAACCCGGGTTCGACTCCAAACGATACACTTACTCAGAGATCTCATAAAGATCGCACTGCTCACTGTAGTCCCTATTTAAGTTATAACCTGTTAGTTCCCTAGGCCTTAAGAAGTTGGCATTCCTCAGAAAACTGTAGGGCCGAGAGGTTCAGATTCCTCGGAAAATTGTAGGTCCAGAGGATCGGATTCCTCAGGAAACAGAAGGTCCCAGCGCAGCATGACCATTGTAGTCCTTGAGCCATAAAACCACAAACAAAAATGACTGTAGTAACCAATTGCTGTGGAAGGTATGGAGAAAAGATTCAACGTTTCCTCGTTCCTTTCAAAACATTTTATATTTTATACTTCTTCTCAATATTTAAAGCTAATATTTTTTATTCACCATTTGAATTCGTATAAATATGTTTATTTATGGTTTCACAGCTCAAGGACTACAATAGTCATATTGTTCTGGGACCTACTGTTCTCTGAGGAATCCGAATCTCTGGACATAATTTTCTGAGGAATCTGAACCTCTGGACATAATTTTCCGAGGAATCCGAACCTCTTAAGGCCTAGGGAACCAAACCCCGGACTACAGTGAGCAGTGCGATCTTTATGAGATCTCTGAGTAAGCGTTCTTTGCACTGCTGGGAGTCGAACCCGGATTAACGGCGCACTAGGCGAACGCGTTACCACACTGCGCCACCGCAAAGCGAATTCTTATAAATAAGGTCCTTGCTTATGTTTGGGACACTGTCTGTATCGAATACTTTGATCAAGAAAAGTTTGTTTCGTGTGTGTTTTCAGTACAAGGGCAGATAAGATCATTCTGCTCCAGAACCCATATTCACCAAGGAAGGCAAACCTTTTCAAACTAAGGAATCAAACCCTAGACTATGTATCTGTAGAAGAAATTGCAAATATATATGCTGAAATTCAACCTGAATCATTCGTATGGCAGCCAAACGTGTTACCACAACTCCAGCACAGGGCTAGTAAAAGGTAGTATACAAAGATTGCGAATAAGATAACACACACATTTAGAATAACATGGGTGGGAGAGGATGAAGTGCATGTGTTATATTCTTCCTTGCAGGACAGATTGTAAACATTTTTCACATTTTAGTAATTTTATTCTCCTATTTAGAGGCCTGTTAGTGCAATTTAAAGATATATTAGTTCTATTTAGTGGTCTATTAACTCAATCTAAAGATATATTAGCTCTATTTAGGTCTGTTAGCTTAATTTACAGACATATTAGCTCTATTTAGAGGTATGTCAGCTCAATTTAAAGATATATTAGTTTTATTTAGAGATCTATTTAAATCTCTATTAGGGATATATTAGCTCTCTATTTAAATATTTATTTAAACAGTTTCCTTGTTTATTCTGATATTTATTTAAATAGTGGATTGACTTAATACATTTCTAAATATCGAAATTGTCTTTGAATAGTTTTTAAATGTGGAAAAATATTTTACAGGTGGTCTGGCCTTATGGAACTTCATAAATTTCATCGTTACTCATCGGACACCATTGTATGTGTTGCTGTATCCCATGATTCGTTGCAAGGTAGGTGCAACTATAACTACTGCATAGTAAAGTTGGTTATTTTAGTAGTTAGATCCATAGCAAGAAGCTAATCACAGTTAATTGATTGCACTTATTAGTTAACTATCCACGTACAATACGTATGAAAGATTATGGAATACAGGAACAAAGTTTTTTAAAAATGAGTGTTTGTTTGTTGAATTATTGTGAAATAAAAGAAAGCAATATTTTTTTCTTATTGATCTACAGTGGTTGCTTCCAGATATCAATAACGTGTCTTCAATGATCTGAAGTAGTTTCCATCAGGTATCAGCAACTTGTCTTCAATGACTTAAATGCATTTCTTCCAGATATCAATGAAGGGTCTTCAATGATTGTCTTTGGGCTAAAATAAAAAATGAAGAAAGGGAGAGAGAGAGAACAATATTTTTTCTCATTGAGGATTTTCACATCTTATTGATCTACAGTGGTTGCTTCAAGATACCAGTAACGTGTCTTCAATGACCTGAAGTGGTTGCCTCCAGGTATCAATGACTTGTCTTCAATGACGTAAAAAGATTGCTTCTGGATATCAACGAAGTGTTTTCAATGATTGTCGTTGGGCTGAAATGAAAGATGGAAAGAGAACAATATTTTTTCTCATTATAGATATACATCTTTAATGATCTGAGGTGGTTGCTTCTGAATATCATCATGTCTTCAATGACCTGAAGTGGTTACCTTCAGGTATCAGCGACTTGTCTTCAATGAT
>QLNU02007120.1:0-12286 GCA_006491805.2 Dysdera silvatica | reverse complement strand
CCCCCCAATATTTTTAGGCCGTCGGTGCCAATGATCGAATACATTTATAAAATTTGCCGCATCCAACAAAAGCTAAAGCTCTGCAGAACTCATAAATTTGTGTGTAACCTATAACAATTTTTTTTTAAGAAAAGATCCGAATCACGAAGGCAACATGATATTAGAGACTTTTTTTTTTTTTTTTAAACAGTAACGCTCATGTGCATTTTTTCTTGCCATAGAGCAGTTTATTACAACTTGTTTTAAGTATCATTGTACTGTATTATTATTATTATTTTGGTATTCCCGTTAAAGCCATATTGACGTTCGATAATCCGGCAAATTCGCCAATCTGTCACTCGTCATGGTCCGAAGCATGCCAGATTAAAGAGTTCCTACTATATAAGAGAAATATATATAAGTACAGGGGCGGGTACTCAGGCCATGAGGGCGTCAGCCCCCTGGCCGGTGCGCCCTCATGGTTTAGGAATTTTTTTAGTGGCCTATGGACAAATGCAAGCGCGAATACAGAAATCTTTCGGGAAGGTGGAGGGAGAAAGACGATTTGTTTCTGATTCCTATCTTTAGCCAAGTGTCCGGTATTTTTCATGATATAATCCCTGCTCAAGAGGGGGCGATCGACGCAACACACACCCCCCCCTCTTGGATCCACAAGTAAAAAAATGGACTCGCTTCCTCCCGCGGTATGCGCTCTTTGAGAGGACTCAGTCTGCCTCTGTATAAACAGGCACGTGCTAACAGGGGGAAGCAGGGGTTTTTCGCTCCTAGTTTTGAAGGTGAGGGCGAAAAGTATAATTCACCCCCCCTCACTTTTGAGAAACACTCTTAAAATTTTAACTTCAAAGTAACATTAACCCTCTAACTGCTCGATTTTTTTTATCAAAATTGCTTTAAAAATTTCATATTTTTTTATTATATATTTCAAATCTACATGTAGTTGAGAGTTAAAATATGTAGCATATTTTTGTAACCAAAGATGATGACAGATGAAAGATGGAAAAATTTCATACCCGCGAAAACCGTTCGAAAGGAAAATTTGGTTACTTCCATGTTGCCGTTGGAAACCGCAGAATAAGCAGTCAGAGGGTAAAACATCATATAGCTGATCTGAAACAACTTTGGATTGTAATTTCATTTCCTGTCAATAGATGTCGGCACCATACGGTCAATAACACTGCTTTGACAGTGATCCTTCGCGTATCTGTTGATTAAAAAAATTGTCGTCTCTTACCTGTACATTTTCTTTCAGTCTTTGTGAAATCATTGATCTTAAAGTGGGGAGTATAGTACCATTGGTGTTTACAACGAATTTCATCCGTTCAAACTCCGAACTCCTTAAAAGTCTTAACGTCAAGCAACAGCCCTCTCCTGTCCCACCCTGCTTCATTCAAACAAACAAGGGCAAAAACATATTCAAATAAAACAACCATGTTTACTACAAGTCCCAATGACGGTCAAAAGCAGCCCTAAACACAAATTAGTCAGTAGTGACATTTCGCAGTATATGATGAATTCGTACATAGACGTACTCAGAAAATTCGTAAGGGGGTTTTGTAGACTCGGTGGGGTTTACGGAGCTACAACTCATATATTCCTATGTTAAATATACAAAATTTCCTTTCAATGGGGGGTTACAACCTCCGTCAACAATCCCCTGCCTATGCCAATGGATTCATAACATTTTTTTTTTAAACATATTAACTTAGACTTATTAAAATATAGGGTCAATCGTTGCCCGTATTAGCTTTCAAAATTTATGAAAAAGAAGAAGAAGAAACAGGAACGGGAAAAAATCATCTCAGTGTAATGAGATTTGTGTGTTAAACAGTATCTAAACATATATTTTTTTCAACACATTAAGACAATTGTTCAAAGGTAACCGAGAGGTTGCGTTTTAGATATTTGAAAATAATGAAATGAATACTGCCTGATACAATTTGACTCAGGACCCGATTAACTCATCGGCCTCTGGGGACGTGGCCCAGGGCCCTCATGTCACTGGGCGCCCCCAAATTTTTTATGCGATTCTTTTTTATCAAGTTTAAAATGTCAGTTTAAAACCAAGTTTTTTTAATTGTAAATTAGTAATATATTAATATTACATTTTTTTTTCATTATAACTTAGGCGTCATATATATATATATAACAAAATTTCATTTGTTATTTACTCACTGACAGTAGCGATTCTAGACACAAAAAAAAATTGTGGGCAGAAATTTCTGCCCATATGCAGAGGCGCCGCTAGCGGCGTTCGTGCTCATAGCCATAACGTTGTTATATTTGGGGGCGATGGCCCCCGGCTCCAGCCTAGAACCGCCACTGCTTACTAAAAAACTTTGTTGCGTGTGCGTAGGGAGGGACCCCAAATAAAATTTCCAGCTATTAAACGTATTCTGCCCTTTGTCCAGTAAGCCGTTTCATTTGGCCATACTAAATTTCATTTCTTAAAAAAATAAATAATGTTCCCAAGTTCGCATCGAGCCCAGGACTCTATGCCGTCAAGAAAGGTTAATTTTCGGACCAAAGATCTCCAATCTGCCGGCGCCATCAGTAAATTACTATCCATTATTATTAATAACTAGTTTGAAAACAGAAGTTAATTTCGGAAAAGGACCACATGTTTACATACAGTTATCTAAAAACCTGCAGCAGTTTAGAATCTTGCGTGCAAAATTAACATCGATGAATCAATAGTACACTACAGTGGTCATCTAACCATTGATCTTATCCCTCACAGTAATGTGAGAAGTGAGACAAGCGACACACAAACAACATAGAATTTTCAAAATTACCAGTGGGGTAAGCACATGTTATGTACATTTATGCACAGCAATATATGCAATAGTTCAATTTATTTCGAATTCAATGAAATTGGTATTATGTGGTGATCAATCATACAAATTTTAAAACTCATAAAAAAAAGAGTGAAAAATCATCGCATGAAGTACGGTTTGCGCGATAAATACGGTTTGCCGAAAAATATGCCCGTTTCGCACGTTTTATTTTAGTATTCAATTTATTCCGAAATGACTTAAAACCAGCAAATTTTGTTGGTGATTTATCTTTTAAAAATTTGAAGTAAAGTTTATTTTTCTTCCTTATTTTTCTAAAAATTTCAGTTGTAATCCATGGTTTACGTATACGTTTGGTTTTGCTTATTGTTTTTAATGGAAAGCAAACTTCATAATTATTTTTGAAGATATCAACGAAATATCCATAAGCATGTAGTGGATTATCCAAGAGATATAAATTATTCCAATTTACTTTTTGTAACTTTGCTTTAAATGTATGTAAATTCATCTTAGAAAAATCTCTAATAAAAGATGGATTACCATGTCTTCTAGATATTCCCTGTGAAATACCAAAAATTGAAAATATGGGAAGATGATCGCTAATCTGATAAAGAAGCATGCCACATTGTGGATTTAAAACGTTTGTAATACAGTGATCAATAACTGTACAAGAATGTGATGTAATTCTAGTTGGGTTATGAATATAGTTATTAAATCCAAATGAGAAGATCTAATCCAATAGTCTCTGTGCTTGTGCATGGTTTACAAATTTTTCATCGGAAGTATATAAATCAATATTTAAATCTCCCATGATGATTAACCTCTTTCTCGAGGAAGTAATAAAGGCAAGTAGGTCCTGAAGACGACATAAAAAATCTCCCAATTCACCAGAAGGTGGTCGATATATGGTAGTGATAAAAATACCATAAATCTGTAATATCAGCATCTCAACCCCCGGGAAGATTCCCGTCAGGTAGCAATTATTTAATTTCCATTTTACTTTCAATTATTTCATTTATTAAAAAGGTTGAAGACCAAATTAGAAGCCAAGAAAAAACATGGTTCATAAAAGATAGTAATTCTATAATTAAATATCTGCAAGAAAACCAACTATGTAGCATTGAATGCCATGACTTTGAAAACCTTTTCAATTTCATTGACATTTCACAGTGTTCCGAAATTATCTTTCACTACCTTAAAAAATAGAATTTCTTTGGGCTGGAAGCATCCAACTGCAAAAACCTTCTTTCCTTTAGCCTCGAAAACAACATGAAAACGTTTGGCAGGCTTTGTGTACAAACCCACGGAATTCCCACAGGAGCCAGTTACTCCAGTATTCTGGCAAACTTATACCTTCATTTTTACGAAAGAGCTTACCTTCAACAAGTCACATTCAGATACATTGATGACCTCATAACACTCAATGGCACTAAGAATCTTGACATCTACCCTCCAAACCTAAAACTAATTAAAACCAATACTGACAACAAAAGTGGTGTTTTCCTAGATTTAAATATCAGCATCAACGACAACTCTCTTACTGAAATTGACTTGTATGATAAAAGGCAAGACTTTAGATTTAAAGTGAATTTCCTCACAAACTGGGACTCCAACATATCCAGAAAAGTCCACAGAAATATCATTTGTTCGAAATGTTCTCGAAATGTTCTCGAGTAACAATAACCTCAAATTAAAAAACTTTCAGACACTAATGTCGAATGCATTTACAATGATGTTCCACATTACTTCACCAAGAATCTGGTATATAATTTTGTTAAAAAACTTTCTTGATCCTAAACCCTCCACTTCATTTCATTTTCCACATACCTTTAACTTTCTCAGTCCCTATTTCCACTATTATCATCTATTATATTCTATCCTTCGCTTGTTTTTTCACCACAAAAGCACCATTCAAAGTTTAAGTCCTAGTGGACAAAAGGTAACTATTCTAGCAGAAAGAACCTCAGCGCTTTGGTGTTTTCTCCTATACCCAAGACATGACAAATCTAATTTCTTTTACCTACTTTCTTACTTCTAATCCTTCAGTATTTTTCTTAAATACTTCTTGTCACCTCTGGATTGTTTTTCTTACATTTTTATTTATTATACTAACAAGTTTATCTCTGTAATGTAGGTAAGTGTTTTGATATCAGGTTTGAGAATTATAGTAAGCTTTTTCTAGCTGTTGTATGCATATTTATTGAGTTCTCTATGTTCAACAACGTTTTTTTATTTACGATTTTTATAATTATATTTGTGTGTATATATATATTTATGGTGCATATCTGGTTTATATATGTGTATATACTGTGTATATTCTGAGTGTGTATATATATACGTGTGTGTGTGTATTTGTGTGTATATATATGTGTGTGTGTGTATATATATATGTATGTGTGTGTGTATATATATGGGTATGTATATGTATATATGTAAGGGTGTGCATGTTTATGCATATGAGCATATATATGTCTTTATTCTGATTGCACACTTCTGGGTCTATTATGAGTACAAAGAAACAATTTGTTTATTTTGAATATACAGGTTTATTTAAACTTAAACTTATATATTTTTACTAGTTAATAATTAAGTGTTTATCTTGAGTGTGACATATTCATGTAAAACTTTTTACAATTTTTGGTATAAGTAATGAGTTTTCTCACTTCATCATCATTTCTATTCATGTTAATTGAACCTTTACACTTTAATCACTTTCAATACCTCCATCTACTTGCTGTAAGTTTTCTTTTGGGCCTCTTACAACAATTGAGATTGTTCTCAGTATTAATAAAGAGACCCTTCTAAATTACTAAAATATTGTTAAACTAATTATATTCTGGGTTTATACTGTTTTTAGCTAAGTTTTGGTCAATGCTGGTTTATTCAGTATTAATCACTGATCTTAATTGTTGTAGTCAGAAAAAGCAAACCAATAACAGGGATTTTGTGTGGTCCCTGATGAAGAACAAAATTCTTGGTATTGTTTAATCTTTTACTCCTCTTCACCTTTTACTACTACATGTCAATTTTTATTCTGAGATGTTTCTACTACTTAAATTTACTTGGTTTGACTACCTAGTGTTATATTACTTTTCTACTTTAACTTTGTCTAAATTAATATATGCTTAAGTGTAGTGTATGTATATTACATTAGAAGGTACATGTCACAATCATACTACAATTTTGCTATTGATAATAATGGTTTCTTTAAGCTGCATTAATTATCACTGGAGGACTAATTATTGTTTGTTTTGACTATTAAGTACCTCTTTTCTCTTAATTCCTTTCTGTAAGTAATAGCTCGCTAACTATTCATTTTAATATATATATATATACACAACTAAATATTAAAATTTTGCCCGGGCGGCAATGGGTAAAGACTTTTACAACTGACGCAGCCCACGCTGCCCAGGTTCTCCATCAGCAGCACAAAACAGAATAATAATAAACCATGTACAAATAAGAAAAAAAAAGAATAAGTAAGCAAATAAGTAAAATATAATATGATAAGCACACAAAATCACGAATTATTATGCAAATCAAGTAAACGTTTTTTAAATGAGGGAAGTGAACTGAGTTGTCTCAGCTCATTCGGAAGAGAGTTCCACATTCGAGGGCCCAGAGATCCGATGCATGATAAGCCAAAATTTGTTCGCGCGAAGTTTGGTCTAAAAATATTATCCATTCTGGTATCATATCCGTGCCCCGGCAGACATGGTAGAGAGATATCTGTGTTGTTTCCAAGCTGAGCAAATCCAAACATAAAAATTGAAATTTTATATTTAAGGAGGTTATCTATTGTTAAATTATTATATTGTGGAGCAATCTCTGGTAAAATTCTGCCGATTCCAGTATTGAGTAGTCTAAGAAATTTATTTTGAAGTACAGAAATACGGCGCAGATTGGATTTAGTTGTGTCTCCCCAGGTAAGAAGGCAATAATAAATATCCGAGAAGAAAAATGAGTAATATAAGTTAATTATTATGTAAGTTGGGAGATAAAAACTAGCAGTATGAATGACACCAAGGTTTATACTAATTTTACTGCATAAAACTTGTATGTGGGAATTCCATTTAAGATTTGATTGCAAAATTACGCCGAGAAATTTAGTTTCTGTGGAAAAGGATATTTGATCATTTACATACAAAAGGTTAAATACTGGTAAAATAGCAATGAAAAAGATCACCCAAGCTTTCGAACATGTCAGTGTCCTTCATCAGGAGTAATGACGATATTATGTTTCTGTCTCTTTTTATACTTGGAATTTCTGGAAAAACTCCTCATCAGAGTAGTCGCGCAGAATGAAAAACCCAGTGGGAACCAATGGAAGGCCTCCAATAGAAAAATCCTGGAAAACCTCAATGGGAACCAGTGAGAAACCTGTGCTGCAGAGCACTTAATGTTGTGGAAGTCCCATACATTTCAGAGTAAGAGTTGTTTGTAAGTTTCTGGACGTGGTTGTGATGTATTAATAGCTTTCCCATGTAGTTTGTAAGTTTCTCAAGATTCCAAGAAGAGTCTATTATTTTTGTTTGTGATGTGCCGGTGTAGTATTTTTGTTGAAGAGAAAGTAGACGTGCAACATGCTTTGATAGGTTATGTGTAGGAGAGCTGCAGAAACTAACTATTTGTCTAAGAGGAATATTTTGTTTATGAATTTTAGGCAATCTGTAGAAGGATGGTAAGCGGCCGGAAGTTCATTTTAAGTCGTAGAGATTAAATGTACGTTTTTTAGATTTATAGAGTTTAAGCAGGAGAGATCATTTTGGATTGAATTGTTTGTGTAGGGTTTTTTGTGATGTGGGTGTATGTATTTGTATCAGATAAAGGTGTAGAAATTTTATGTAAGTAGTCTGGACGATTTAAGACGACTGTAGTACGGCCTTTATCAGCTAGCAGTATGACAAGGTCCTTGTCGTTCCGTAGCTCCCGGAGAGCAAACCTTTGCGTATGCGTTAGGTTGTCGTCATGAAGTTTTGGACGCCGAAGTAGTCCTGATACCCTGCAGCGGATATCAACTGCAACACGGTCGTCGGTGTGAGTATTTTATAGGGCATTTTCTATAGAAGCGAGAATCTGTGGTGTAGGAATTTTAAGTGGAGCAGGTGAGAAATTCAGGCCGAGAGATAGTAGGAACTGATGTCGTGGTGTGAGATTTTTATTAGAAAGATTTAGTATCCAGTTTTTTGTAAGGAGTTTTGGCTGTTTTGAAATAGAAGATCTAAGGTTGTTAAGTTTGCGTGAATGAGTAAGACGAATATGCTCTTGGATTTTAGGTTCTTGTGAGCGAGTAGCGGATTTAACTAGGAGGATAATAAGAAAACAAGTTTAGTATTTAGAAGGGAAGTAAGAAAGGATATTTCATTTTGAAGTTGAGCGAGTACGCGGCAGAAAGAAATTTAAGACTTGTGTTATGTGCGATGCGACGTCCAAGGGCTGAATTTACAAGTGATTTAACTTTAAGTGTGAAAGGGATAAGAGATTCCTTTTAACAGGTGTGATTAAAGTGAAGATGTTCTTTAAAACGGATAACTTTAATGTGTGTTTTGATGTATTTACGAACAATTTGAAGAGTTTCCTGACAAAAGTGTAAACGAATAAAATTAAACATGCCAAAGTTAAATATGAGTGAAGCTAAGAGTGTAAGAAGCTAAGAAAATTCGCCGCTTCAGGTGCAAGTGCATGAATTCTATACATACAATTCTGGTGAATTTAACTAATTTTAACAAGTCGCCAGAGAGAGCGTGACGTCTGTTGACATTAAATAATTTTAAAAATTCTTAAAATGGCGCATTGTAGCCATTTGTGAAAACCTTGAAGGTGATGGATGCAAAAACTAAATTTACTGTAGTGCCCGAACGGCTAATTTTTGGAGAAAAAAATTCACTGAACAAAAAATGTTTATTTTGATGTTTTTCACCTGTTATACATACTTGGCAGTTGCCAACTCTTTTCCTTTGTTAAAAAAGGCACTTTTAAGCTACTGTGTTACTATACGGTAACACAGATCAAAATCAGAAAACGAAATTCTGGATTTCTTTGTCTCTGCTTATTCTCTTCAATTATGTATCAAAAATTGCATTTAATTTATGCAATTAGCTGCGTAGCAACGTGGTGGACGTAAACAGTAGTTACGCTCTACAGCCAAACTGGCCCCTTTGCAGACATTGGGATAAGGTCAAACATGCCATATTTGGTGTCCCCTATCATCCCTTAAAGTTTTACCAGATATTTTCCAAACACCCTGTATACACAACTAGATATACGTACACCTACAGAAATGCAATAATACACCATATAAGTACAGCCATATCAAATACACTATAAGTCCCGTGAGAAATACCATATTTTGTCCATTAGGGTATTGGCTAGTAGGAATTGTACGGAGGAACAGGTTGATACACAGATGAAAAAATGTCTCCAACAGGAAAAGAATACTGGAGAAAGAGTCTCCAAAGGGTAGTGGCTGCTACAAAATTTTTATCAAAAAATGAATTAGCTTCTTATGAATCGACAACAGAATTAGTTATAGAGGGAAATGGGAACTTTTCAAGCTCTATAGAACTCTTAAGCGAATTGGACGCATTTTTAGCAGCTCACTTATATACATGCTGTAATCTGGGAAGCGGAAATGTAAGCTGCCTCTCCACAGCAGTTTGTAATGCATTTATTATTATTCTTGAACACTAAGTTTTATATTGGGGGAGTTGCGTTCAGAGAAATATTTAAATGATTTATTTATTTATTAAAATGATTTATTTAAATATTTTCTACTACTTTAATTCATATGGTTTTACTACTCTAATTTATATGAGTTTTACTACTTTAAATTTTTAACTTTATCTAAATAAATATACGCGTAAGTGTGGTGTATTTATATATATTTCATTAGAAGGTACTACATGTCATAATTTCGGTATATATATGCACATGCAAGGGTTTCCTGCATATAGGACCGAGTTTTGTATCATTCTTTCACCTCATGAGAAGTTTCGAAACTGCATTTGATTTTTATAATTGGATTTTTCATTTTCTTCTTTACATTACTAGAAATTTTAATAAATTGCGTATAAATAGTTTGCTCGGCAGATATACTGGAATAAACGCGGCTTTAACCGAGTGAATTCGGTATCATAGTGTGCTCATGGGAGTAATTACGGAGGTAGAATGGGAGAGGTAGATACCATCAGCGAGTTTCAGGAATAGTACGATCGTTGCTATTCGTGTCACATGGGGACGCTTTCACTGGTAGTTACAAACTATGTCTCCTAAGACGTTGTCTCGAGTGCATAATTAGAAATCACTGGGACATATTCCCCAATGC
This sequence comes from Dysdera silvatica, assembly GCA_006491805.2. Taxonomy (NCBI): domain Eukaryota; kingdom Metazoa; phylum Arthropoda; class Arachnida; order Araneae; family Dysderidae; genus Dysdera; species Dysdera silvatica. The sequence goes on along the minus strand of QLNU02007120.1, from coordinate 2,170 downwards.
AACGTCTGGACTCAAAGAATTTACGTGGTGGTAAATGCTCTCACCGGCCTAAATAAAGGTTTTGTTATATTTCAGTGAGTATTAAGGCAATATAAGCAAAATAAGAAGCATTGTTTTTCTTTACATAAAAGTATACACAAGGAAACTTTATATACATAAACTTATTTAAAAATTTAATAACAATATCTTCTTATTATGTTTAAATTTTTATTCAATTCCACAGAATAGTCACTCCTATGGATTTGTTCTAATGTCTTATGTGAATGAAAGGTAGTTGTATGTATTAATTGAAATTAGTCCACCTTTTAACAGCAAAATTTGTCTAAATGTAAGTTCTCTAAAACATGCTAATAGGTCTATACCCAAATATCCCATAATATTTCTCGAAAAACATGTGCCGATGGTCTGTTTCACAGACCGAAATCGAATATTAAACAAGTTGATACCGAATTTTTCAAGAACAAATATCAGAATGACACATATCGCTTTTATGGGTCCAAGAATTTGGAATTTCCTCCCTAACAGATTTCATGCACTTAATCTTATTCTTTTTTTATTTTTAAACATGTCCGCAAACGCAGGCGTAACTTGGAATAAATAAAAGCAATTCAGAAATCATTTAAAAAATTCTAAAAATCAGTGTAAAATAGTAAAATGAAATTTTTAAAAAAAAAAAAAAATTGTAGATGGTTTCTTCACCGTCTCTTGAAATATGAACAGCGCTTCGATCTCACCCCGACCCCCAAATTGTCACGAGGTTTGCGGGAGCATTGCACACTTTTTATTTTATGACTACAGCACTGGCGAGGTTCCAACTTATCATATTAATGGCGTCATTTCTTTGCGACCTTTATTTGTGGAGTCGTGTGAAATGTCAAAGCGGACTGTGCAAAGAAGAATAAATAAAGTATTATACTATTGCATTTTTAATATAATTGGCTTTCAATTACATAAAAAGGTTAAACACTGGTAAAATAGCAATGAAAAAGATCACTCAAGCTTTCGGACGCATCAGCAGCAGTCCTTCATCAGGAGTAATGACGATGTTATGTTTCTGTCTCTTTTTATACTTGAAATTTCTGGAAAAAAACCGTCATCAGAGTAGTCCCGCAGAATGGAAAAACCCGGTGGGAACCAATGGGAGGCCTCCAATAGAATCATGGAAGAACCCCAATAGGGACTAATGAGAAACCCATACTGCGGGCTACCTAATTTGGAGGTCCCATACATTTCAAAGTAAGAGTTGTTTATAAGTTTCTGGAAGTGGTTGTGATGTATTAATGGCTTTCCCATGTAGTTTCTAAGTTTCCCAAGATTCTAAGAAGAGTCTACTATTCTTGTTTGCGATGTGCCGGTGTAGTATTTTTGTTGAGTCCCAGTCGGGTTCGTGTCCGTGTTGTAAAGCGTGTTCTGCCAGACGTGAGGCTATGTCTCCTTTCGCGAGTGCTTGTTTGTGTTCTTTTCTTCTTGTTTTGATCATTCTTTTTGTTTGTCCTATGTAATGTTTGTTGCAGTCTTTGTATGGTATTTGGTATATTGCGCCTGTGAGATCTTCTGGTGGAACTGGGTCTTTAACTTTTGTAAGTTGTTTGCGAAGTGTTGTGACAGGGGAATAGAATGTATGGATATTTGCCTCTTTAAGGATGCGAGAGATTGTTTCGGAAATGCCGTGAATATATGGAATAGATATGCGGGTGTGAGATGTATTGTTTAAAGATGTACTATTGGGTCTACAGTTTCTGAGAATGAATCGTTTAGGGTATCCATTATTTTTAAGTGCCGTGTGTGTGTGTTTTGTTTCTGTGTTTGAAAGTGTTTCATTACTGCAGTGAGAATTCACTCTAAGACTTAATGTTTTAACAACGGAAGCTTTGTGGCATGTTGGATGATGAGATTTAAAATCGAGATATCTGTCTGTATGTGTGGGTTTACGGTAAACTGAGGTGAAGATTGAGTTATCGTGAGATCTGTGTACAAGAACGTCTAGGAAAGGGAGTTTATTGTTCTGTTCTGTTTCGTATGTGAATTTTATATGCGAGTTTAAGTTATTAAGGCAATAGAAGAAGCTTTGAGTGTATTAGTTTTAAGTATAACAAACGTGTCGTCAACGTATCTTTTCCAGAATTTAATGTTAAAATTCAGTGAAGACAAAGCAGTTTCCTCAAATGAC
>QLNU02007114.1:32716-48223 GCA_006491805.2 Dysdera silvatica | reverse complement strand
TATTCTAATCCATAAATTAATCTTTATTGCGTAATTTGCTTAGTGAAAACAAATGGAATATAGTATATATACAGGGTGTCTCAAAAAATGGTACCACACTTTGATAGTTTCTAAACTGTTTATTAATTATCGTGCAATTTGCTTTCAAAATTTATAACGAACTACATTAATGTATTTTTTTTTTACTTAGTTCATATTTTCAAATTGATACCCATTCCGATCTATACAGTGCTAGCATTATAAAGCAATGGAATTGCATACATTTAAAAACATTGCATTCAGATTTGGATCACGTTCCCTTTCGATTTTATTCATAATTAAGTTTTAACATATTATGTCTTTCCTTTCAAGTTCTTCAGTCTGAACATTCTGAACAGTTCCATTTGCTTCAACCGTATCTCTAATCATTTTATGGCGAGTCTATTAGGTGGGTCAGTGTGAAATTTTCCCCGAATCGTCTTTGCAATTCTACCGTATTTTCGCATTTAAAGTTGCACTTTAACAGCAATTCTACCGTATTTTCGTATTTAAAGTTGCACTTTAACACAAACCTTCTTTCTTCAAAACGTAATCTGCATTGCTTTATTATGTCCCAACCTTTAGACCTCCAACAAAATTATTATTCAGCATTTTACAAGCTAATAATATGTGGTAACTTTTTATGAGACACCCCGTACTAATAGTATTATATTTCAGTTATTCATCGTTGATCAGTTCTTCCTGTGATATGCTCAGCTCACATTTTCTATACAGTTTTTTTTAACAATAATATTCTATGTTCACCCTCTCGTAAAGGTGAAGACTGGTTTGCTTTAAATTATCCCAAGTATGTACTTTCCCCACGCTTCTTTGGCTTGCTTTCGATTTCCGTATTGCTGTTTTATGCTGCTAGAGTGCATTCTTTCGAATGCACTCTAGCTAAATTTATTGGTACTGTATATACATCGGAATCTGTCTATGGTGGTAACCTGCCTATAGCTATAAGACAAGTATAGAGTAGCTATATCATATTCAAGCTTGTCTATAACGATATCTTCTCCCGGTCTTTCGAGTATCATTTTAAACAGACTTCACGGTATAACATCATATTTCAATCTTTATTGCTTAAGTTAAAAGTCGCTGATTAAAGTAGATGAAAAAGCGATGGAAACATAAAACTTACGGTAGTGAGACACAGAGGATTGCCATCGGGATCTGTTTTATTTCCGCCCAGAAATGCTGGTAAGTCGTCTGGATCCGCAAGTGCTGCAATTTCTTCTTTCCATCCATCTACAAGATATATCATAACCATGAGATGGATAATCAAACATTTTAGATACAGTTGAATCCCTTTATCTAGCTTGTTGGATGTGGTCGGTCCAGGTAACGACTTTTCTTACGATGCTGTTCATGAACGCCCCAGAATTATATCAGGGTGCATCCAGGAAAACTTCCAATTGAATAATGTTGTTGGACTATAGTTTCTTGTGGGTTAAGTCTCCCCACTTTTTTTCATAAGCCAAGCGGGTGCAAATGCCTTGCACCCTCCTCGGGGCGCCCATGATGCTGATAATGTAATGTATCGTGCTCTGGAGGGAAAACTCATTAACTCGACATAAGAATACGGATACCCGTTCATGTCAAGCTAAATTCACCTTCCTTCCAACAATTCCAATACCTTACATGCTTAGATAGTGCATATTCAATGAAAAATGAACTATAATTTCGGACTTACGAACATGTTTAAAAGCCATCTTTATTGTAGAAGAGAAAGCTGTTGAAACTTCTCTTTCGTCTAGAAATCCTAATTTCGGTTACTGCAGTCCATTTGTAATCCTTACAAAATTTTAATTTTTATGAAAAAATTAGCACAAGATGACTTGAAACAAGAAAAAATTGCCTAAAATGTCCTATAAACAGAAAATAAAATTAAAATATCATCAACATGCGGGTTCCAATTATGAAGAGTAGCCTAAATCTCAAAAATGTACAATGCTGCACAATTACTGTTAATTTTAATACGCGCAGACTTGGCCTCCGATCCCGTTAGTAGGCGGGTTGTTTCATTTCAATATAGTGTAGAGCGTCTCCCAGAACTCGTTTTGTTTGTTTGTTTGTTTGTTTGTTTTACGGCTCAAAGACTACAGTGGTCATGCTGCGCCGGGACCTACTGTTTTCCGAGGAATCCGAACCTCTTAAGGCCTGGGGAACCAAACCCCGGACTACAGTGAGCAGTGCGATCTTTATGAGATCTCTGAGTAAGCGTTCTTTTTGCACTGCTGGGAGTCGAACCCGGATTAGCGGCGCACTAGGAGAACGCGTTACCACACTGCGCCACCGCAGTGCCAACTCGTTTTTCGATGGAGCGTCTTCTGAACGACGTTCAGAAGACACTCTATCGGAAGCCAAGTCTACGCGAACGGACAGTATGTAACTAACCTGTTCCAAAAAACGTGGTCTTCCGTAAAGTTTCGCCAGCGAGAACAGGTTTGATAATGTTAAGCGCAATGAAAAAGGGCGTAGAAGCTAAAAATGAGAAAAAAAGGGTTTAATATCATCACAGATTAATATATTCTTAATTGAGGCCTTGAAGACATCAATGGTACAAGTCCATTTTTGTTTAAAATGAGATAAGAAAGGGTTTTGTCCAACGAACCACCAGTTTCGTTTTGGTCAACGGTAACATGGTGTTCATCCTGTAGCCAATTAATAACACTATGGACATATATGAGTGTTGTAGGCGACAAGGCAACCCCAGAGGATGGATTTTACTCAAGATTTCATTTTTTTGGCTTACACCACTGTTGTTTTCACCGCCTTAGTTTAAAAATATAATATCGTAACTTCAAAATTAATTTTTTACCATTAATCACGAAACCACGTCCGAGTCTTTCAGGAAAATTGGCATCATATATGGAAAGGATTTCCAGAAAGTATTCAACAACTGAAAAGATAAAATAACCAGTAATTGATAATATGATGCGCATGGAATTATAATGATTTGAAAGATTGGTTGTATTTTTATAGCGCAATGACAGCAAGGGTCATTCTGCGCATACAATTATTTGAAAGAAAGGAAAAGGAAAGACCAGCAAATACAGACAACACTGAACATCCTAAACTTCATCTTGAAGATATACCAACCACAAATAACTGACCAGTTCTCAAACAAGAAAAAAGCGTACAGAGAAAATTTTCTGCTCATAAACCCCCCTACCACCTTGCTGAAGAAGTTTCGAAGTCTCACTATGACGAAAGAGAATACAAAAACTTTGACAACTTTCTCTTTCTGCATAAGTAGTACAGTAAATGCATACGTGCACTACAATGCAATATGTGTCTACATTTTTTCTTCTATTAAAAATGTACAGAGGTAAGTACAAGTGTTTTCCCTTCGCATAGTATTACTTTTTTCCATACTGTTTCGTTTAGTTATGTGTTCACTTGACGCCAAGTGTTCTAGCAATTATTTGTATAGCTACGTAGTGGTTATCCCGGATAATTGAATAAACCCCTTAATCGAATGATATTTACTGGAACCATCCATATCCATTTAAGCGAGGCTGACTGTACCATATACTTCATCAGTAGTTCAATCCACGCACAATGTGAATGAGTGAGTCTTCGCATAATATTATATTTAAATCGAAATGCTAACCTGGTTTACTTATAACTTGGGAAATTGAAAGATTTTTCACATCAGCTATCCAGTTCCACGTTTGAATTGGTTTCCCAGCCTGGATTAAAAAAAGTTAGAACATTACAATGTAAATAAACAAGAAAGTAATATAAATTCAATAATCATGGTTCTTATAGCCATAGGCGTACCGGGCAGTTACGGATTAACAGAATACTAGTAATTGAAAAAGTAATGTTTCAAATTAAAACATGCAAATTTACACTCAATGTTTGCTTTTTACAGCAACGGCTTTCAAACTCTGCGTGAAACCGACTGTGTGAGACACTCCTCCTTGAATATATATACAATGTGGGCCGTAAGTTCGTAAACATTTTAAAAATTTATAAAAATTGAGAGAATTGGTATATTGGAATGAGGTTCGCGATAAAATTATTCTCATGAGGGGATATTTTTTGGAGAGAAAAAACAACAGTTCAAAATTTTTTCCATAGAGGCGCTTCATACATTCAAATCACAGAATTCCGTAGAAAACTATCTTTATTTGCATTCAAGTAAACGTTTGGAAGCATATTACAGCACCAATTGCTATATGTGAATTTTTGTGTTCTAATTGTTCCATGAGATTCTGTCGGAAAACTTGGGCATCATGGGCTTCACCAGATATCAAAGTTTTATCTCTCAGCGGCTCAGGTCAAAATATAAATAGTTATGCTAAAATTTAAAATAGATTCATCAACTTTACATTTTAGCTGAAATAGAGTTTGTTTCGTTTGTACACAAATATACTTTTCTTTATTTTTCAATAATTTTAGGACCAATATTATGGGGGACGAAGGGGGTGATGGAATCTGGCCTCTTAGAACATCACTGTTTTTCGCTCTTAGACATCCCTGTTTTATGGTCCATTTTGTTGATAATAATATATAGAAAAATCGTTTTTCCAACTGTGAGAATCGTCATTGAAAGAACATTCTTCCTCATGTAATATAACCATGTAGCTCATATATTTCTACTTGTTTTCGTGGCTTGTTCAATCCCCGCATGTTTTTCTAATAAGACGAAAAGATAACCATTTCCAAGGTTTTTGTATAACTCTATCCCTTTTGCCACAATTTTAATTTCCATATCACTGTAGAGGAACCGCCACCATCTTGCAAAATTTTATCATTTCTTTCTTCACTTCATTTATGGTGGTTTGACTATTGTGCCACATATCACTTGATATGTACTTTCCTTATAATTGATATCGGTACTCCCTTCATGCTAATATCACTATGTGTACAATTTTACTTGATGATTTTTTCCCGTGCTTTATTTGCGGTCAGCGTGATAGTTGAAAATGAAATTTACCTTTTGTGAGAGCTCTTTTAATAGTTTTTCGTAAAGTACTAGAAAATATGTTGTATTCTTAATGATTTCGTACTTCGTTGCGGACCTGAGAATTCCTGGAGAACAAAACAAAACAAAAAATAAATAAATTAATAATATACGTGAATAGTAACAAATATAAATGTTGTTCAATTTAATATGGTGTTAGAAGAAAAAAATAGTTACTTCTATCAATTCGAAGCGAGTACCACTGCATAAGACATGTTAATAAATAAATAAATAATATTACCGATCATTTTTAAAAATTTGTAAACTAATTGTACTGCATGATCATCAAAAATATGTGCAGACATTGTGAAATAGTGCAACTCACGTTAGAGCAGGGATCGTCAACATTTTTGGGGTACTGTGCCAAAATAATACTACAGAGTCATTCTCCACGTGCCAGCAGAACAACTCAGTAAAGTGTGCCGTGTGCCACTCATCAAAATGTAACTGTTTATCTTACCATCCACCCATTAACACAATTTTAGATATTTTGATATCTTCTTAATTCATTAAAGGAATTGTTTTTCTTGAAAGGGGCTAGTTGGTTGCACTTTATTGCACAGGGAAAACACGGATCATTCTGTGCCAAGAAAGATGTTTTCTTGAAAACATTCTTATTCATTTGACGTACCATGTGCAATAGTTCAACAGTATAAAACGCAAACATCATCTTTTACTCTATGGAACTACATTTTTTTTTGTTCAACGTTTTGAAAACAACATATATCTATTTTTATTTGTTTTACAACAAACGTTTTGCCAATACTAATTACCCATAACACTAATCTCGTGAAGAGAAACCGTGATAACGAAGTGTTGAAGGGAAGTAAAATTATGGATCCTTGAAGATCACGTGTGCCGTACGTTTCCCACCCCTGCGCTAAAGGATGCCCCAACACAGCGTGATGTTCTTCTAAAATAACCAACCCAGAAACTTACATTAATATTACAAAGGTGGAATCCGAATTGGGTGCGTGACTTTTTTTCCATTGCATGCTATGACAAACAAGAATAATTATCTTCCTTCGTTTCTCTAGAATGATTTTAATATTCTTCCTTTCTCTGCGTTAGTGCTTTAGGAGGTTGTCTGGGCACAAAGTTTCCTTTATATAAAATAACTAATAATAATAATAAATAATTCACTTAAAATGTTAAATGAAAACAGTCAACTAAAAACAACCAAGTTAAAATTCGTTGGGATTTTCGTCCACAAACAGCCAGGACACATAAAGTATAATATTTCTCATGTAATATTAGTTAAATAAAAGAATATTTATGTTATATCAAATAACAATATAAATCAACGTTTATTGGCGTAGTGATACCAACGCCGATGGTATGGCGTGATTAGATGGTGAAACGTTCGAAAGAAAATAAATATTTCTGCCTTCGGTGGGACCTGAACCCACGACCTTCCACTTGTATAAACAAACACTCCAGTTCCACATGTTATAAAAAAATAAATCTCTGATGACAATAGAATTGAAGTAACTTCTTAATTCTTAAGTAATTCGGTAGGTTTTCAACGTTAACAACAGCTATCATTATTGTACTTACGGAAGACCTTTACCTTACCCTTTTTATTGCGTACAGGCAGGCAGGCAGAAAGACAGACAAATCAAAAGCAATAGCGAGTTCGATATCTATTGAAAGCCGATAATAGTAGTAGCATATTCCTCAGAGATTTTCTTTTAAAGAGACTGTGAAGTGCATACATCCGCTAATACATGAACCTTAAATTGCTGATTAAACGGAGAGCAAGGAGTTTAAAGAAAGGTCTCATTTTTTATTTATTTTTTAAATCCTATATTGCAATGAATGGACACTTTGCACGGGTGAATTGTTGGAATTTTAACCATCTACCTAATTAGATAGCTACAGGGTTATGTGACTTCGTCGCTCAACCATATAACGTACAATAATATAATCATTGTAATAGTTATATGATATTAATTTAAAGAACAAAAATACTTGCATTACCTTTAAAATCCATGGTCCCAAATTTTATATAGATAGTGGGATGACTTTCCTGGTCATATCCGATTATATGAAGTTGGAAATATTTTTCTAAAACCTAAAACAATAAAAACTAAAATCTTCATTGTAATTTAATAAAGTTACACATGATTGATTAAATAGAAGCGTGTACTTATAGATTTTTGTATCACATATTGATATATTTACTGGTAAACATTGAAACTTGCAGCGCATTTTTCTCTACTGTATGGCGCCTAATCGAAACTCAGAGAAGTGGGCAAATTATTTCTGACTCAAATCCTTCGTGGATAAATGCAGTACGATAGAAAACAGGGCTCACCCCCTCTTCATTTGTCAGAAGTTAAAGCTTAGTGAATGCCAAGTCCGTATTTCTTTTTAACCTTTCGATGGTCAACGTTCCACAAATGGAAAATAATTTAATTTTTTCACTAATTCAAATTAACTTTTGTAATTAAGTGATAACTTTTTCAATTAGACAAAGGATTGAAATATACTCCTGAATTATTCCAAGACTATTCGTCTGATTGTTATTATTTTTATAAATTGTTGAAATTCTCTATAGTGAGGCAACCTTTCCTCTTATTTGTTACATGTGGGTGATTATTTTTTGTAAAAAAATTGTGTGTGCGAACCTTCATTTGTATTTGGATCTATGTCACTGCCCTCTCAATTACAAATTGAGTACTATTACAGACTTATCCTGAATTGATCAGCAATGCTTTTCGTCACATATTGACTATATGCATATAACTATTCTTGCCTTTGTTTATTGTGCTTTGTGTATAATATAAACCTTTTATCCATTGTTTTTCTATTACTGTACAATTTTCTATGGTAATTTGAAACTAGTGGCGTATCGCATATTTTTACATCCTTTGCTGTCCCCACTCCACTAAATTAATACTTCTCATGAAACTAGTGGTGGTAAAGCAGCAAATGTTGCGGTGTCCTTTTTTGCAATGATTTTCTCACTATACGATTTTCACTGCTGGGTGATGGCTCGAAACTACGACGTCCTCTATCTCTCAAACCAACTGTTGGTACTGGGACATGAACCTTTCATGCGTTGCACCAACTATTCAGACAAACATCGGCTTATCGTTGGCCATCATTATGGTTGTATGACTGCAACCAATCATTTAGCGATAGTAGGACCGCAGTACTGCGGTACTTCGGAAGAACTTATCATAATACTTTATTTATTCTTCTTGGAACAGTCGTTGTGACAATACATGACCACACAAAGAAAGGTCCTAAGTAAATAACTGTGATGAATATAACAGGCTTGAGGACCTTAGACTGATTTAACTTAACAATTCGCACAAACCATAAAGTCAGCCATCAGGTTGTTTCCACATATTTCAACACCCCCTCACTCTTTACTAAAGATCACGCATATATAATGCACTTCTTATATGAGTTGTTTTTATGATTTTTCTTTAATTGATTTTTTTTAATTATCAATAATTTGTTAGACATTACTGAGTATAAAGTTTTTTTGTAGTTCTTTTTTAAATTTTACTATATTATTTAACCGCCATAGTTCATCTGGTATTTCATTCAAATATTTAGGTCCTATGTAATTTATGTTGCATCTTTCCATTTCTGTTCTTATTTTGGGTAATATTAATTCGTTATATTTTCGACATCTACTTCTAGCTTTTTTCGTTTATTGAATTCTTATAAGATCTGTATGTTTATTTTCTCTCACCCTCTCAAACATTTTAATTAGTATTGAGTACCAGGTGAATCGGTTCAATTTGTACTATATTAGAATTCATTAACGAATTCTTTAAGTCTGTTCTATTATCTCTATTAATCATTTTGATTGATTTGTTTTGCAAATTTTTTATAATATCATAGTAAACAATATCCAAATTATCCTATATAGCGTTACAATATACTAAATGGCAATTAATCAGAGAATTACAGATTTAAAATCATTACCAAGATTTTAAATCTATGTATTCGTGATTTATTTTTGGGGATAGATTTTTACTTATCCGTCTTAGAATGTCTATACCTTTACATATATTTTTTATTAATTTGTTTATATGACCATTCTAATTTAATTTATTTGTAAGTTAAACTCCCAAGAAATTAATTTTATTCATTATTTCTATTTTCTTATTATTAACTGTAATAGATTTATTAATCATATCGTCATCTATTTTTTTATTTTTACCTGAAAAAATTATTAATTTTGATTTCTCTACATTTAACTTTATTTGATAAATAGAAAACCATTTTTCATATTTTTTATTTCATTAAAACCTGTTTCCATTACCTTATTTAAATCCTTATCAGTAATAATTACACTTGTATCATCAGCAAATAATGTGATGTTTCCTATATCAGACACTTTGATATATAGCGTTAGCATATAAGGAATATAATAATGGTTCGAAATTGGAGCACTGAGGTACTCCGTAATTATTAACCAATAACTTGGATTTCGTTACCTTCACATATACAACTTTAAATAACTGCTTAACATATTTGTTATTTTCCCCCTTAATCCATAAGTTTCAATTGTTTTTAATTAATATTTCTCTATTTATTGCATCAAATGCTTTATTCAGATAAAAAAATGCCAATACCCTGTTCCTTGTTTTCTATTGCCTCCTATATTCTTTTTATTGTTCTCAATAGCGCCCCTTCAGTTGATTTGCCCTGTCTAAACACAAATTAGAAATTATCCATTATACTATTATGGTCTATAAAATCAATCATTCTTTTGTAAAGTTATTTTTCAAATACTTTCGCGAAGAAGGAGATTATTGCTATTGGTCTATAGTTTTCTTTATTATCTTTCTTATCTTTCTTATACATAGGAACTATCTTAGCTATATTCATTTCTTCAGTCCTTCAGGAATTACTTCTGTATCAATTATTTCATTAAATATCACCAACAGTGGTTTAACCAATACATTAGCACATTCCTTGATTATCCTAGGGTGTATGTCAACATATGCTGCACATTTTTTATTATTGCTCTTGCTTAATTCATTTAATAACTCTGAGGGACTTATTTGACTTACATACATTGATTTACCAATATTATGACACATATATTCATTATACTCATTGTTCATATTGACCTTTCTATCTACTGTATTCTCTTCAATTTCCACAAAAAATTGTTAAAACAATTTGCAATTTCATTATTGGAAGTTACTTTCATGTTATTGTTGATTATCCACTTAACATTATTTTTCTATTTTTATTCACCCCTCCTAGCAATTTATTAATAAATTTCGATTTGTTTTTATTTCCAGTGTTTGACAATTTTTTTTCCGTGAATCTTTTTTTTATGAAGATCGATTTTCCTCACAATATTATTCCTTAGTTTTTAAATATACTCAAGTAAATTAACCTTTCGATTCTTATAAATCTGTTGAATATAGAATTCCTTTTCTTTAGGCTATTTTGTATTTGATTATCCATCCAACCTTTTTTCTCCTTTGTAATTTTTTCATTTAAAATTCCTATCATATATTTCCTTGATTTTATTTATAAATACATCATATTTATTAAAATCGCTAAATTCTACATTCCAATCTATAGAACTCAATTTCTCTTTAAACTTTTCAAGATGTTTTGAACCAAAATCTCTGACTTTATATACATATAAATCGAATACTCGGTAGATTAAATCAAACAACAATATTAATCAACGTTTATTGGCGTAGTGATACCAGCGCCGATGTTATGGCGTGATTAGATGGTGAAACGTTCGAAAGAAAATAAATATTTCTGCGTTCAGGGGGACCTGAACCCATCACCTTGTACTTGCCGGGCGGAGGCTTTACCTACTGAGCTACGAATGACAAATTTATTCTCTTTTCGAACGTATATGAAGAGTATTTACTGATGCCGGTTATTTCGCAGAATGGTGTAGTACATGGACTACTATTTAAACCAAATTACGTTACGTTATTATCTCCACCATGCCAACACACCAAAAACCATGTCAAAAACCTAGTCTCCAGGTGCTGGAGTGCTCCTGATCAAGGCAGCGGTCAGTGTGGCATGAAAGCAGGGGGTGCTAAGAATCACTGGAAAATTTTTTTATTGATCTTGGCTACGTATAATGGGGGGACTCCTTGCTTCTGAAGCAAAACTTCAGGAATTGGAAGAGGAACTAGACAAGATCAAATGGGACATTGTAGGACTCAGTGAAGTTAGAAGAAAAGGTGAAGAGTTGGTGGAACTTAAAAGCGGACATTTGTTTTATTATAGAGGAACGGAAACTGGAAGAACAAGTGGTGTTGGCTTCTTAATCAACAAAAGAATTAAAGACTGTCTTCTGGAAGTTGAAAGTACATCAGATCGAGCAGCGAGGCTCGTTGTTCAACTAACCCAGCGATACCAACTTCAAATAGTACAGGTATATGCACCAACATCAAGCCATACCGACGAAGAGGTTGAAGAATTTTATGAAGAAATCAAAGAGTTACACACCAAAGGGAAACAACATATCAAGCTCATCATGGGAGATTTTAATGCAAGAATTGGACAACAGGAACAAGGAGAGACATCGGTTGGTAAATACGGATGCATTACGGATTATATATATTTGTAATATCGTTTATAGCTAGATATCCAGAATTTAGGAACTTAACGGATCTTGGAAAAGGATATTATGTTGATTTGTCCAAAAAAATCATATATTCTTCATTTTCTTTTCCTAAAAAAAAAAAAAAAGTTTTCTGGGACAGTTTTTTCTCTACTCAACAAATATATCTTACCTCAGGTATTTTAAAATCTTCTAGGATTGTTTCTATCCCATAAGTTTTCTTCCATTCGAAGTGCTGAAAAAAAAGATAATACTAATGTTGTAATATAAAATGCCATTATATTCATGACAATATATTCATTTCAAAAGCACTGTTGTACATATAAGTGCATTACCCCTTTTAGGTGCAACAGTTTTTTCAGAAATAGTATCATTCGGAAGAATTAATAAGTAATGGAAGAAACAAAAAGAAGAACTTTAAGCGTAACGACAACTTATGAATATAAGAGAAAATATTAGTAAATATTAGAAAAATAGTAAAAGTTATTGCAAAAATATGTTAAAAAACATTGATACAAGAATTGCTAAAAATGTTATCAATAAAGATAAGACTGTAATAATAATAAAAATTATTCTGGAACTTACTTTAATCATCATATCTTCTGCTGCTTTTACAACAAAATTTCTCGCTTTAAAATAATAAAACAATTGAAAAAAATTATGAATTAATAACATTCTTGTTAAGGTATTATTACCCTCCGCAGGGATAACACAATTGCCAAATATGGTCAACACAAGAAAGCCTCCGGGGCGAGATTTTTGTGAGTTTTCGTGGGGGAATTTATTATACAATAATTTTTGCCACCCACGTATTTATTTTAGCTCAAACTAGAGCTTATTGGTTATGGAAAAAAGAAAAAGAATTATTGTATAATAACATTCTTCCACTTTGGCTATCTATTTCTATATATTATTACTATTATTGATTATTATTAAACTAATAATGCAAAACAGTATGTAAAAAACTCGCTCATAATGCGTTATCAATTCCTCCCCGTTAGGAAGTTTATATATGATTTTAATGAGAGAGAGAAGTTGATCATAAGCCGTAGCTCAGTTGCTAGAGCACATACAATTTAACACTTGCCATTAGAAGGTTTTACGTTGGAGACCTTCTCTAATTCTCGCTCTATTTTATCTCAAATTTAAATATTTAATATAATTTACAGATATAAATCCCAGCAGTAATTTCCGCCGGTTCTTTGTGTAGTGTATTAAAAATATTTTCGTTCCTTTAATTAATTTATAAGTAATTTACTCATTTGACACTGTAACGCAACCTGGTGGTCTCTATTTGCTTATAAATGTCACGTAATATATACGTAACAATGAAATCGCTTTGTACCTCGCCTTGGTAGTCATATTTTTCATGAAAGCGTTACCATGCTTAAATATTGCACAATTACAAAGACAAATGGTTGCCACCAGGGCAGAGATTTTGAAATCTTGGTGGTGGTGTGGTCGTTAATGACATGAGATATTTTGATAGCCACGCTCAAGTCTCCTAGAAAAGAGAGCTGGCGCATAACCGCCATTTTCCTGCCATTGTATCACGTGATCCTCTTCACTGCTGCGTTAAAGTTGAGTGATTTCCAAGTGTGTTATTTTTAATAAAATAAGGTGAAATGGGTGAGTGTTCCGCTGGGAATGTTTCTAATCATTCGAGAAATAAACATAGAATGTCTGGAGTGTAAGTTCGATTTGATTCTTTGCATTATAATCATCAAAGTACAATTCTCAAAATTATTGGGCGGCCCAAGCACATTTTATGTACGTTTATACATTACAGTATGTGTAAAATCGCAATTTATTTCAGATTATTAGGGGGAGGGGGACGGGCCCATATAACTCTACGCCAATGATTATAATTTTGCATTAATCGAAAACTAAGCTAAGATTATACAATTATATTTTTGTCACCCAGGTGTAAGTAGCTCAAACTAGAGCTTTTTGGTTTCTGAAAAAAAGAGACGCTTTTCCCATCCTGGATTCGAACCAGGGTCCCCGCGGTGTCTTGACCTACTAGACGAACGAGAACAAACGTTTTTTCTCCGTATATTAGGATGTAAGATATTATTACCCTTCACAGGGATAACACAATTGCCAAATAATGGTCAACACAGAAAAGCCTCCGGGGCGAGATTTTTGTGAGTTTTTCGTGGGGGAATTTATTATACAATAATTTTTGCCACCCACGTTCATATAGCTCAAACTAGAGCTTTTTTATATTTGGAGAAAAAGAGGAGCCGTCCTCATCTTGGATTCGAACCAGGGTCCCCGCGTTGAGCCCGCGGTGTCTTGACCTACTACTCTAGTAGGTCAAGACACATTTGCTTTTGCATTTGTCACATTTACTTGTATATTTAATTACATATGTAAATTTATATGTAAATTTATATATCAATTACATCAATGTATATATATCAATTGCATAAATTTATATATCAGTTACATTAATTTATGTATCAGTTACATTAATTTATATATCAATTACATCAATTTATATATCAATTACATCAATTTATATATCAATTACATCAATAAAATATCAATTACAAAGTAAACTAGGTAAATTTTTAACGATGTATATCATCATCCTCAATATTATGCTTGTTATTTGTTGTTATTTCCTTGTTTTACTTGTTAATATTTATACTTATATACAAGTCTAAATATCTAAATGAATTATAATATAAAATGTAGAGCTCTGCAGAAACGGAATTTTTCTTACCTTTTAGGAACCGGTACACCTGAAAGTCGTTTGCTTCTTCTGTTCCATATGCGAGCTCTATTCGTCTTTTGAGCTAAAATGTAAGGAAACAATTGCTACAAAACAAATTTTGTTTGTTTATTGGCGACATACTAATCAAATCTCATAAGAGAAATGTATTATCGCAAAGTATTTTGTGCAGTTATATTGCTAAAACGCTGCTTACAGCTCTTTTAATCTCTATTTGCTATCTTCATCAGTGAAGATTCTTCTTATGATGAAGATAGCAAACAGAGGACTTTCAAGTATTACGTAAGAATCTCTGGGGGAGGGGGTTAAGATTCGCTTATTTTTTGGATACCGGGGAGGAGGGGTCTGTTGATCTTTTTTCGCTCGGGGGTCCCCTTCCAGGATTCCCGTACCCTCACCGACATTTTTAAATTATAATGAATATATTATTTTACATAAATGTACCTGTATTTTATCAAACCCACCTCTTATTTTTTAGATTCCATTTTCTTACAATATAAAAAAATATGGATAATAAAAATGCAAAAATACTTGTCCTACTGTGACATACTAATGCCACCCAAAATAGCTACAAGTAGCGAATTGAAACTTTTTTAAATGCTATAATTTATTTTTATTACTCTCCATTTATAACTAACGAGGGAACCCCCAAGCGTGCCCGACGGGGATTGGAACCAAAGTAGGCGAGTTTGAAAGGTCTTGAAAAGTTATTACACTCATATACAAGCCTTTTTCAGAATGGCCCTATATTTCGGAGATATGGCCCTCCCCAAAGTTCGAAGACTGCCCTACTACAGACTGTGATAGCTCATGATTCCGTGGATGGATTTTAATTATCTGAGGTTTTTAAGATAAGTCATCGAAAATCGCTTGATACATGTTTCAGCAATTTTCCAGTGAATCTCAAAATTTTGAAATAATAACCTTCAAACCTTTCGGCAAAACGAAGAATAATCAATCCCTGTTTGGGGTTTTTTCAGTAAAAGCCCTCGTTGAAAATATAAGCTTCAACGCAGTTAGTTCGAAATCCAGATAGGTTCGCTTGCTAGATATGTATTAACGTACAGAGCAGTTTTGCTGCCTGTAAATAAGAAATGAATTTAAAAGTTTAAAATAGTTATAAAGCATGTTATAATATTTTTTACTAATACATTTAAAACAAATCACATAGGCTTTACTGGTCATTTTGGCGAG
>QLNU02007114.1:15152-32616 GCA_006491805.2 Dysdera silvatica | reverse complement strand
TGGACTCTCTGTCTCTCTCTAATATATGCCCCATATATGTTCCATGGTGACTTAAATCTGATGATTGGGATGGTTATTACAGGCAAGGGGCCTCACAGATATGTTCTTCAAATCAATGAGTGGTCATATTATCTTGATGGAGGGCACCATTACCTTATTTAAGCGTTGCTGTTGGCTGTGTAGGAGATAATTTGGGATGAAGAAAGTTAAGATCGAAGGGTAACACATCGCATCCATTATGCTTTCCAATGTAACAAGTGAATCCAAACTATGCTATCAAAACGCTCCCTACCAGTTACATCACAATCAAAACTATTCACAGTTATCTTAATGGTGAATCAATTACATTTCACCTGTATCAACCAGGTTGTTAAAAAAATCTACTTCTCATAAGTGTAGAGGTATATGGGCCGGTGGAGCACGAACCCCCAATAATAATTTAAAATAAACTGCAATTATATTGCAGTGTATAAATATACATAATATACGCTTCCCTGCAATAACTTTGAAAACCCTACATTGATGTAGACTCCACTTTCATGTTCGTTCATTTAGGGAGGACAGTTTACATATGACTTCATATGACCATATGACATTTATCCACCATTGCGCAGTCCACCGTTTGTGCGTTTTCACTGCTAGATATGATAATTTGTATTGACGTCGGAGTGACGAAAATCTTAGTCAAGGTAAATCGACCATGAAATCCAAGTTTGTGCAATTTTCGGCATATGGTTTGGTTGAAATATGTTTTTTTTACTGGTGTTGAGCCTTTGATATTTTCTTAGCAGCATTGCGCTTATTTTACTCGGCACAGAACATTAAAGTTTGAATTTTCCTGTTTTGTACGTGCTTTCTCTCACTGTTTCTTTCACTGATGATGCTCTTCCTGCCCGCTGACTTCCGGGCTAACATAACTTTAGACATTGTGCTTTGAGTAAGATTTCCAGTTATAGATGGCATTAAATGGGGGTGGAGGTCGCGTCAGGCATTATCCTGGAGTCCTATCGCCCATGAGGACGAATCCGCCCTTAGGCCGGTGAGCCGACAGCCCAATCCGCCCCTGCTAACGTTCATTCAACAATAACACCTCTTTCAGAAGTACATACTGTCATCTACCGTGATTTCATGTTAACATTTAATAAACGGTAGAGAGTCTCCCACAGTCCTTGGACTTACTATATTTATCTACTATCGTTAGAAGCACTGCTACATTTCCACTACTTTCATGGTGGCTGCGATGTGCACCTACATTGCAACTACCGATACCTCACGCAATACCTCAGAGTTTCCATTCTTTTAATCCATGGCCTGCATACAGATCACGTGTGTTGTTGCATATATATATATATAAATGTCATTTAGAAAAATACAGTGAGAGCTGCGAAATTTGGCGTGCATTTGCCGTTTGCATAGAGAGATAAATCTAATCTGAAAAGTTTTGCCTACTTGAAATAACCTGTTTTCTTTCGTTCAGATGGCGATCTTTCCCAGTCAACAATATTTAGTTTCAGATTTCCTGAAATATTATCTTTGACCTTGCTGCATCTGTGAATTGCGACGCACAGTTAAGACATTTCAGTCTTTTTTGACCCATAATAATTTTATACCTAATGTTGATACATTTTAACATAATTTAAGTATCTACGTTAGAGTGAATAAATATACAACCAATAAAAAATATACTAAAACAAATATGATATTTATATTAAAATTAATTTGTATTTTGTTATTTAAATAACACTACGATGATTTTGAAATATAAGGGACGCTATATGGGATACGTATATAAATGAATTTTTCCAAATGAACAGAATTCTCTTTACTTTCGACTTGCATTTGCAACACATAACGGGGAATAAAGAATGATTTTTATGAACACACATAGCACAATTTTTGGAAATTATGCTGTTTTTTATTATTATTTTTTGACCAATCCGTAACGACTCCCCCACCCCCCCTTTTTTTGGAAGATTTCATTTGCGCAGTTGCAGTGCTTCCTGCACTTACATTCGAAGCCTGTTCTATAGTTTTTGAAAATTTATCTCTGGGCAAATATTTTCGATTCGTCATATTTGGTTTTATTAAGTATGCCCAAGTTATCCTAAAAGCTGAAGACAATTTCGTAGCTTATCCTTTTGTGGCTCCTGTAAATTTCTAAAGAGGATATACTTATTATGAGAAGATATGTCTAACATATATTGAAAAATAAAATCCGTTGCCATCTATTAGTTTTCCTTTTTACACTATGCGACACCAAGATCTTGTCAATTGTATCCACTACTCTTTTTGTCGTATTATAGTCAAGAATATTCTTGGGTTTTTTGGTCATGTTTCTTACTGTTTCCTCATGATGAAAAAGACGACGTAATAATACGTATTTATTTTTGTTTGGAACGTAAGAAACAAGAGTGTGTTTCTTTAGTGAATGCAAAAACTGAACTTGTCACTTCACGTCCTGTTACCTGCGTAACTTTTAAGGGGAGTGAAGCTTTGTCCTTTCTTATGGTTCAAACATCGTAATATTTCTTTGAGGAAGTACCTGCCAAGTTAATACGAAGTAAAGTAATTGCCACAAGTAATAGTGTGACATTTCAGTCCTTGAAATAGATCCATTACAAATGTAAAGGCCAGATTTTTTCTCGAGCCTCGCCATATTGTTTACTAACATATGGCTTTATATTCCATACGTAAGATGTTTTGACATAAAATCGTGTCACATTAAATCAAAAAACTGCTGCCACATCAACTTATATATTATTTATTATTATTATATTTGATGCCAGTTGTGAGATTACGTAATAACAGCATGATACAATACAAGAACATGAAACGGGAAACAAACATAATGTGAAAATATAAAAATTTTAATAAATAAACGATGTAGTGTTGAGGTAGTTAAAGATTCTTCATGGTTGTGAGATAAATAAAAATAATTTTAAATATTAAATGACTGATATATTTTATAATTTAATATCATGAATCTATATGGATCGTTTTTGGCCTGCAGGACGTAAGTGTTACTTTTTTCCAGCGACCATATTTGTAAACGATCCGTTGAAATTTTAATCATTTTGTATTAAGAATTGCAAAATAATAAAAGTCGTGAAGGCATAAGAACTAAGTTACAATATTTAAGGAAATATTTAGAAAAACAGCTGACTTTGGGTTATGAAAGGCACAGCAAGGTTAATTTATTCCTAAGCCACTTTCCTCTCAAACACATTTGATTGCAATGTTATTTGTGATGTCTTCCTTCACCCAATGGAACGCAAAAATCTAGTTTCATTACATGATTATATAATCATCTTCTGCACAATGTAAATACAGAGGTTTAAAAGACAATGTCTTTTCCTGTAATTTTGACTTGCAAAATTAACTACGATAGAGTTTTGATTGCGAACAATGCAAATTGTGTAGTTTAAAGTTAGCTTTTAAACGGATGATATAATAATAGTAGCATAACTTTGAAAACAACCTTTATTACATAAATATACATATTCCTATTCCATCATATTCCACTGAATTGCCTCGTAGCTTCCTATAGATGCATTCTTTAAATTGCTGAACTATAGATTACTTTCGGCAATTACCAGAGACCGATGTGAAGTGAATTTCTTAAAGAATACTCAATTACTATCTAAAGACTATACGTACAAGATCGGAAATGAATTAATCAGTAGAATCTCGCTATGAAAACGTGACAGATGGCTCAAAGGGGTGGTCAACGTATTTCGGTTTGTTAAGGTTCGAGTCCCCAGGCCACAGATTCCTTGAAAATCTTAGGGGCTTGGTGCATCACCGGGCTTTTAATTATCCTTGCGCTACATGACACAAACAAACCGACGTGTATTTAAATATGAACCACTTAATTTGAACCGAGTAAAAGCTATACTTACAGACACCCGTTTTGCTGCACACATACATGCCAATTTCACTGTGCATATGAGCTTCGACCCTCTGCGTTTCGATGAGCAGAATGGGCTTTATTTTGCTCTCGTGTCTCGTTTTGTAGGATAAGCTGAAGGCAATGTCATTATGTTCGGACGCAAACTCCCATTCAATATGAGATCCTGGCTCGACCACGTCGAATATAATATCAGCTTTACCTTTCCTGCTAAGCTCGTAGGTCACAACATCACCCTTCATGCATAACCTTCGCCCCGCATTCTTAAAATAATAATGTTCTGGAACAATCCCACCGTGATTGACCTGAAAGTAAGAAATTGGGTTTCAAAACGACCTTTATTACTCGAAAGTATTTATTCATTTATTTGTGGTTTTTATTTACGGTGAAATGATATCAAGGTTTGTGCAGAGTCGGGGCTTGCAGTTTTTCGTGGAATCTGAACCTCTGGTACCAAGAAAACCAATCCCTTGACTACGGTGAACAGAAAAATGGCATGACTTTTACGATACCACTGAGAGAGATGCTTTTCGCTAATGGCACCAGTGGCACGTAAGACTAATGCGTTCTCTGGTACCAAAAGAAATAAACCCCGGACTAGGCTGAACTGAAAAACGGCAAGACTTTTACGATACCACTGGGAGTGACACGCTACCGTAATGGCACAGTAGACTAACCCGTCACCACTACCCCAATATAAGACAGTAGGTATATATTTTCTCGAGGAATCTGAATCTACTTTACGTGTACGATAAGTTTTTATTCACATGTTTCATGCTTATTCTAATCCATAAATTAATCTTTATTGCGTAATTTGCTTAGTGAAAACAAATGGAATATAGTATATATACAGGGTGTCTCAAAAAAAGGTACCACACTTTGATAGTTTCTAAACTGTTTATTAATTACCGTGCAATTTGCTTTCAAAATTTATAACGAACTACATTAATGTATTTTTTTGTACTTAGTTCATATTTTCAAATTAATAACCATTCCGATCTATACAGTGCTAGAATTATAAAGCTATGGACTTGCACACATTTAAAAATATTGCATTCGGATTTGGAGAACGTTCCCTTTCGATTTTATTCATAATTAAGTTTTAATATGTTATGTCTTTATTTTTAATTTCTTCAGTCCGAACATTCTGAACAGTTCCATTTGCTTCAACCGTATCTCTAATCATTTAATGGCGAGTCTATTAGGTGGGTCAGTGTGAAATTTTCCCCGAATCGTCTTTGCACTTCTACCGTATTTTCGCATTTAAAGTTGCACTTTAACACAAACCTTCTTTCTTCAAACCGTAATCTTTCTTGCTCTATTGTGTCCCAACCTTTAGACCTCCAACAAAATTATTATTCAGCATTTTACAAGCTAATAATATGTGGTAATTTTTTTTGAGACACCCCGTGCTAATAGTATTATATTTCAGTTATTCATCGTTGATCAGTTCTTCCTGTGATAGGCCCAGTTCACATTGTCTATACAGTTTCTTTTAACAATAATATTCTATGTTCGTCCTCTCGTAAAGGTGAAGACTGGTTCGCTTTAAATTATCCCAAGTATGTACTTTCCCCACGCTTCTTTGGTTTACTTCCGATTTCCGTATTGCTGTTTTATGCTGCTAGAGTGCATTCTTTCGAATGCACTCTAGCTAAATTTATTGGTACTGTATATACATCGGAATCTGTCTATGGTGGTAACCTGCCTATAGCTATAAGACAAGTATAGAGTAGCTATATCATGTTCAAGCTTGTCTATAACGATATCTTCTCCCGGTCTTTCGAGTATCATTTTAAACAGACTTCACGGTATAACATCATATTTCAATTTTTATTGCTTAAGTTAAAAGTCGCTGATTAAAGTAGATGAAAAAGCGATGGAAACATAAAACTTACGGTGGTGAGACACAGAGGATTGCCATCGGGATCTGTTTTATTTCCGCCCAGAAATGCTGGTAAGTCGTCTGGATCCGCAAGTGCTGCAATTTCTTCTTTCCATCCATCTACAAGATATATCATAACCATGAGATGGATAATCAAACATTTTAGATACAGTTGAATCCCTTTATCTAGCTTGTTGGATGTGGTCGGTCCAGGTAACGACTTTTCTTACGATGCTGTTCATGAACGCCCCAGAATTATATCCAGGAAGGTGCCTCCAGGAAAAATTCCAATTGAATAATGTTGTTGGACTATAGTTTCTTGTGGATTCAGTCCTCTTTTCCCCCTTTTTTCATAAGCCAAGCGGGTGCAAATGCCTTGCACCCTCCTCGGGGCGCCCATGATGCTGATAATGTAATGTATCGTGCTCTGGAGGGAAAACTCATTAACTCGACATAAGAATACGGATACCCGTTCATGTCAAGGTAAATTCACCTTCCTTCCAACAATTCCAATACCTTGCATGCTTAGATAGTGCATATTCAATGAAAAATGAACTATAATTTCGGACTTACGAAAATGTTTAAAAGCCATCTTTATTGTAGAAGAGAAAGCTGTTGAAACTTCTCTTTCGTCTAGAAATCCTAATTTCGGTTACTGCATTCCATTTGTAATTCTTACAAAATTTTAATTTTTATGAAAAAATTAGCAAAAAATGACTTGAAACAAGAAAAAATTGCCTAAAATGCGCTATAAACAGAAAAATAAAATTAAAATATCATCAACATGCGGGCTCCAATTATGAAGAGTAGCCTAAATCTCAAAAATGTACAATGCTGCACAATTACTGTTAATTTTAATACGCGCAGACTTGACTTCCGATCCCGTTAGTAGACGGGTTGTTTCATTTCAATATAGTGTAGAGCGTCTCCCAGAAGTCGTTTTGTTTGTTTGTTTGTTTTTTGGTTTTACGGCTCAAAGACTACAGTGGTCATGCTGCGCCGGGACCTACTGTTTTCCGAGGAATCCGAACCTCTTAAGGCCTAGGGAACCAAACCCCGGACTACAGTGAGCAGTGCGATCTTTATGAGATCTCTGAGTAAGCGTTCTTTTTGCACTGCTGGGAGTCGAACCCGGATTAGCCGCGCAATAGGAGAACGCGTTACCACACTGCGCCACCGCAGTGCCAACTCGTTTTTCGATGGAGCGTCTTCTGAACGACGTTCAGAAGACACTCTATCGGAAGCCAAGTCTACGCGAACGGACAGTATGTAACTAACCTGTTCCAAAAAACGTGGTCTTCCGTAAAGTTTCGCCAGCGAGAACAGGTTTGATAATGTTAAGCGCAATGAAAAAGGGCGTAGAAGCTAAAAATGAGAAAAAAAGGGTTTAATATCATCACAGATTAATATATTCTTAATTGAGGCCTTGAAGACATCAATGGTACAAGTCCATTTTTGTTTAAAATGAGATAAGAAAGGGTTTTGTCCAACGAACCACCAGTTTCGTTTTGGTCAACGGTAACATGGTGTTCATCCTGTAGCCAATTAATAACACTATGGACATATATGAGTGTTGTAGGCGACAAGGCAACCCCAGAGGATGGATTTTACTCAAGATTTCATTTTTTTGGCTTACACCACTGTTGTTTTCACCGCCTTAGTTTAAAAATATAATATCGTAACTTCAAAATTAATTTTTTACCATTAATCACGAAACCACGTCCGAGTCTTTCAGGAAAATTGGCATCATATATGGAAAGGATTTCCAGAAAGTATTCAACAACTGAAAAGATAAAATAACCAGTAATTGATAATATGATGCGCATGGAATTATAATGATTTGAAAGATTGGTTGTATTTTTATAGCGCAATGACAGCAAGGGTCATTCTGCGCATACAATTATTTGAAAGAAAGGAAAAGGAAAGACCAGCAAATACAGACAACACTGAACATCCTAAACTTCATCTTGAAGATATACCAACCACAAATAACTGACCAGTTCTCAAACAAGAAAAAAGCGTACAGAGAAAATTTTCTGCTCATAAACCCCCCTACCACCTTGCTGAAGAAGTTTCGAAGTCTCACTATGACGAAAGAGAATACAAAAACTTTGACAACTTTCTCTTTCTGCATAAGTAGTACAGTAAATGCATACGTGCACTACAATGCAATATGTGTCTACATTTTTTCTTCTATTAAAAATGTACAGAGGTAAGTACAAGTGTTTTCCCTTCGCATAGTATTACTTTTTTCCATACTGTTTCGTTTAGTTATGTGTTCACTTGACGCCAAGTGTTCTAGCAATTATTTGTATAGCTACGTAGTGGTTATCCCGGATAATTGAATAAACCCCTTAATCGAATGATATTTACTGGAACCATCCATATCCATTTAAGCGAGGCTGACTGTACCATATACTTCATCAGTAGTTCAATCCACGCACAATGTGAATGAGTGAGTCTTCGCTTAATATTATATTTAAATCGAAATGCTAACCTGGTTTACTTATAACTTGGGAAATTGAAAGATTTTTCACATCAGCTATCCAGTTCCACGTTTGAATTGGTTTCCCAGCCTGGATTAAAAAAAGTTAGAACATTACAATGTAAATAAACAAGAAAGTAATATAAATTCAATAATCATGGTTCTTATAGCCATAGGCGTACCGGGCAGTTACGGATTAACAGAATACTAGTAATTGAAAAAGTAATGTTTCAAATTAAAACATGCAAATTTACACTCAATGTTTGCTTTTTACAGCAACGGCTTTCAAACTCTGCGTGAAACCGACTGTGTGAGACACTCCTCCTTGAATATATATACAATGTGGTCCGTAAGTTCGTAAACATTTTAAAAATTTATAAAAATTGAGAGAATTGGTATATTGGAATGAGGTTCGCGATAAAATTATTCTCATGAGGGGATATTTTTTGGAGAGAAAAAACAACAGTTCAAAATTTTTTCCATAGAGGCGCTTCATACATTCAAATCACAGAATTCCGTAGAAAACTATCTTTATTTGCATTCAAGTAAACGTTTGGAAGCATATTACAGCACCAATTGCTATATGTGAATTTTTGTGTTCTAATTGTTCCATGAGATTCTGTCGGAAAACTTGGGCATCATGGGCTTCACCAGATATCAAAGTTTTATCTCTCAGCGGCTCAGGTCAAAATATAAATAGTTATGCTAAAATTTAAAATAGATTCATCAACTTTACATTTTAGCTGAAATAGAGTTTGTTTCGTTTGTACACAAATATACTTTTCTTTATTTTTCAATAATTTTAGGACCAATATTATGGGGGACGAAGGGGGTGATGGAATCTGGCCTCTTAGAACATCACTGTTTTTCGCTCTTAGACATCCCTGTTTTATGGTCCATTTTGTTGATAATAATATATAGAAAAATCGTTTTTCCAACTGTGAGAATCGTCACTGAAAGAACACTCTTCCTCATGTAGTATAACCATGTAGCTCATATATTTCTACTTGTTTTCGTGGCTTGTTCAATCCGAGCATGTCTTTCTAATAAGACGAAAGAGATAACCATTTCTAAGGTTTTTGTATAACTCTATCCCTCTTGCCACAATTTTAATTTCCATATCACTGTAGAGGAACCGCCACCATCTTGCAAAATTTTATCATTTCTTTCTTCACTTCATTTATGGTGGTTTGACTATTGTGCCACATATCACTTGATATGTACTTTTCTTATAATTGATATCGTTACTCCCTTCGTGCTAATATCACTATGTGTACAATTTTACTTGCTGATTTTTTCCCGTGCTTTGTTTGCGGTCAGCGTGATAGTTGAAAATGAAATTTACCTTTTGTGAGAGTTCTTTTAATAGTTTTTCGTAAAGTACTAGAAAATATGTTGTATTCTTAATGAATTCGTACTTCGTTACGGACCTGAGAATTCCTGGAGAACAAAACAAAACAAAAAATAAATAAATTAATAATATACGTGAATAGTAACAAATATAAATGTTGTTCAATTTAATATGTTGTTAGAAGAAAAAAATAGTTACTTCTATCAATTCGAAGCGAGTACCACTGCATAAGACATGTTAATAAATAAATAAATAATATTACCGATCATTTTTAAAAATTTGTAAACTAATTGTACTGCATGATCATCAAAAATATGTGCAGACATTGTGAAATAGTGCAACTCACGTTAGAGCAGGGATCGTCAACATTTTTGGGGTACTGTGCCAAAATAATACTACAGAGTCATTCTCCACGTGCCAGCAGAACAACTCAGTAAAGTGTGCCGTGTGCCACTCATCAAAATGTAACTGTTTATCTTACCATCCACCCATTAACACAATTTTAGATATTTTGATATCTTCTTAATTCATTAAAGGAATTGTTTTTCTTGAAAGGGGCTAGTTGGTTGCACTTTATTGCACAGGGAAAACACGGATCATTCTGTGCCAAGAAAGATGTTTTCTTGAAAACATTCTTATTCATTTGACGTACCATGTGCAATAGTTCAACAGTATAAAACGCAAACATCATCTTTTACTCTATGGAACTACATTTTTTTTTGTTCAACGTTTTGAAAACAACATATATCTATTTTTATTTGTTTTACAACAAACGTTTTGCCAATACTAATTACCCATAACACTAATCTCGTGAAGAGAAACCGTGATAACGAAGTGTTGAAGGGAAGTAAAATTATGGATCCTTGAAGATCACGTGTGCCGTACGTTTCCCACCCTGCGCTAAAGGATGCCCCAACACACCGTGATGTTCTTCTAAAATAACCAACCCAGAAACTTACATTAATATTACAAAGGTGGAATCCGAATTGGGTGCGTGACTTTCTTTCCATTGCATGAAATGACAGACAAGAGTAATTATCTTCCTTTGTTTCTCTAGAATGATTTTAATATTCTTCCTTTCTCTGCGTTAGTGCTTCAGGTGGTTGTCTGGGCACAAAGTTTCCTTTATATAAAATAACTAATAATAATAATAAATAATTCACTTAAAATGTTAAATGAAAACAGTCAACTAAAAACAACCAAGTTAAAATTCGTTGGGATTTTCGTCCACAAACAGCCAGGACACATAAAGTATAATATTTCTCATGTAATATTAGTTAAATAAAAGAATATTTATGTTATATCAAACAACAATGTCAATCAATCAACGTTTATTGGCGTAGTGATACCAACGCCGATGGCATGGCGTGTTTGGATGGTGAAACGTTCGAAAGAAAATAAATATTTCTGCTTTCGGCGGGACCTGAACCCACGACCTTCCACTTGTATAAACAAACACTCCAGTTCCACATGTTATAAAAAAATAAATCTCTGATGACAATAGAATTGAAGATAAATGAATTGAAAAAGTCGCTACATATTGTGAACCATCAGTTGAACTCAATAGACTCTAGAAAAAACAAACGACGGTTGTGATGGAAGCAACCCAGTAGTGTTCAGTGCACAGAGAGCTATGACACCCAACTTAAAAAATAAATTTCTAAACAATTGATCGTCTCAGATATAACTACAGCAGACTCGCAAAAAAAAATGTTCTTACTGAGCACAACCTGCACTTTAAGGTGGTATATATGAACAGTTCTCACATCTCTCTACGTAAGACTTGAACTGAAGCAATAACTCCAAGTGAAAGAAATCAATGTGCAACGACAAAAAGCAATGACAAACACTAGATAATACTTCTACTAATAAATACCACATAATAGTAATAAACACACTACATTATAATAATAAGCAAGTGAAAGTAAATCGCCTAATGGCGATATTTAAATTTAAGGGGTTTCCATTAAGGGAGAGTTCAAGTATTACGTAAGCACCTTTGGGGGAGTGAGGGGTTGCCGTTTGTCTTATTTTCCTATGTTAGCCAATGTTAATTTTTGCTTATTGGGGGGGAGGGGGGAGGGTGAGTTGAAATAGAAAATTTTGCTTACGTAATACTTGAACGTTCCCTACCATTAATCTGCAACTCTCTAATCCGCAAATCTAATCTGCAACTCTGTAATCCACAACTCTCTGATCCACAACTCTCTAATTCGCAACTTCTTAATTCTTAAGTAATTCGGTAGATTTTCAACGTTAACAATAGCCATCACTATTGCATTTTCGGAAAGGCCTTTACCTTACCCTTTTTATTGCGTACAGGCAGGCAGGCAGAAAGACAGACAAATCAAAAGCAATAGCGAGTTCGATATCTATTGAAAGCCGATAATAGTAGTAGCATATTCCTCAGAGATTTTCTTTTAAAGAGACTGTGAAGTGCATACATCCGCTAATACATGAACCTTAAATTGCTGATTAAACGGAGAGCAAGGAGTTTAAAGAAAGGTCTCATTTTTTATTTATTTTTTAAATCCTATATTGCAATGAATGGACACTTTGCACGGGTGAATTGTTGGAATTTTAACCATCTACCTAATTAGATAGCTACAGGGTTATGTGACTTCGTCGCTCAACCATATAACGTACAATAATATAATCATTGTAATAGTTATATGATATTAATTTAAAGAACAAAAATACTTGCATTACCTTTAAAATCCATGGTCCCAAATTTTATATAGATAGTGGGATGACTTTCCTGGTCATATCCGATTATATGAAGTTGGAAATATTTTTCTAAAACCTAAAACAATAAAAACTAAAATCTTCATTGTAATTTAATAAAGTTACACATGATTGATTAAATAGAAGCGTGTACTTATAGATTTTTGTATCACATATTGATATATTTACTGGTAAACATTGAAACTTGCAGCGCATTTTTCTCTACTGTATGGCGCCTAATCGAAACTCAGAGAAGTGGGCAAATTATTTCTGACTCAAATCCTTCGTGGATAAATGCAGTACGATAGAAAACAGGGCTCACCCCCTCTTCATTTGTCAGAAGTTAAAGCTTAGTGAATGCCAAGTCCGTATTTCTTTTTAACCTTTCGATGGTCAACGTTCCACAAATGGAAAATAATTTAATTTTTTCACTAATTCAAATTAACTTTTGTAATTAAGTGATAACTTTTTCAATTAGACAAAGGATTGAAATATACTCCTGAATTATTCCAAGACTATTCGTCTGATTGTTATTATTTTTATAAATTGTTGAAATTCTCTATAGTGAGGCAACCTTTCCTCTTATTTGTTACATGTGGGTGATTATTTTTTGTAAAAAAATTGTGTGTGCGAACCTTCATTTGTATTTGGATCTATGTCACTGCCCTCTCAATTACAAATTGAGTACTATTACAGACTTATCCTGAATTGATCAGCAATGCTTTTCGTCACATATTGACTATATGCATATAACTATTCTTGCCTTTGTTTATTGTGCTTTGTGTATAATATAAACCTTTTATCCATTGTTTTTCTATTACTGTACAATTTTCTATGGTAATTTGAAACTAGTGGCGTATCGCATATTTTTACATCCTTTGCTGTCCCCACTCCACTAAATTAATACTTCTCATGAAACTAGTGGTGGTAAAGCAGCAAATGTTGCGGTGTCCTTTTTTGCAATGATTTTCTCACTATACGATTTTCACTGCTGGGTGATGGCTCGAAACTACGACGTCCTCTATCTCTCAAACCAACTGTTGGTACTGGGACATGAACCTTTCATGCGTTGCACCAACTATTCAGACAAACATCGGCTTATCGTTGGCCATCATTATGGTTGTATGACTGCAACCAATCATTTAGCGATAGTAGGACCGCAGTACTGCGGTACTTCGGAAGAACTTATCATAATACTTAATTTATTCTTCTTCGAGCAGTCGTTGTGACAATACATAACCACACAAAGAAAGTTCCCAAGTAAATAACTGTGATGAATATAACAGGCTTGAGGACCTTAGACTGATTTAACTTAACAATTCGCACAAACCATAAAGTCAGCCATCAGGTTGTTTCCACATATTTCAACACCCCTCACTCTTTACTAAAGATCACGCATATGTAATGCACTTCTTGTGTGAGTTGTTTTTGTAATTTGTATTTAATTGATTGGTTTTTTTAATTATCGATAAATTGTTGGACATTGCTGAGTATCCAGTATCTTTTAAGCTTTTTTTTTAAATTTTACTATATTATTTAACCGCCATAGTTCATCTGGTATTTCATTTCAATATTTAGGTGCTATGTAATTTATGTTGCATCTTCCCAATTCTGTTCTTATTTTGGGTAATATTAATTCGTTATAGTTTCGATATCTACTTCTTTTTCGTTTAATTGAATTTTTATAAGATCTGTATGTTTATTTCTCTCATCCTTTCAAACATTTTAATTAGTATACAGTACCAGGTGAATCGGTTCAATTTGTACTATATTAGAATTCATTAACGAATTCTTTAAGTCTGTTCTATTATCTCTATTAATCATTTTGATTGATTTGTTTTGCAAATTTTTTATAATATCATAGTAAACAATATCCAAATTATCCTATATAGCGTTACAATATACTAAATGGCAATTAATCAGAGAATTACAGATTTAAAATCATTACCAAGATTTTAAATCTATGTATTCGTGATTTATTTTTGGGGATAGATTTTTACTTATCCGTCTTAGAATGTCTATACCTTTACATATATTTTTTATTAATTTGTTTATATGACCATTCTAATTTAATTTATTTGTAAGTTAAACTCCCAAGAAATTAATTTTATTCATTATTTCTATTTACTTATTATTAACTGTAATAGATTTATTAATCATATCGTCATCTATTTTTTTATTTTTACCTGACAAAATTATTAATTTTGATTTCTCTACATTTAACTTTAGTTGATAAATAGAAAACCATTTTTCATATTTTTTATTTCATTAAAACCTGTTTCCATTACCTTATTTAAATCCTTATCAGTAATAATTACACTTGTATCATCAGCAAATAATGTGATGTTTCCTATATCAGACACTTTGATATATAGCGTTAGCATATAAGGAATATAATAATGGTTCGAAATTGGAGCACTGAGGTACTCCGTAATTATTAACCAATAACTTGGATTTCGTTACCTTCACATATACAACTTTAAATAACTGCTTAACATATTTGTTATTTTCCCCCTTAATCCATAAGTTTCAATTGTTTTTAATTAATATTTCTCTATTTATTACTCAACTACTTTATTCAGATAAAAAAATACAAATTCCATATTCCTTTTTTTCTATTGCCATTTGTATTCTATTTATTGTTCTCAATAGCGCCCCTTCAGTTGATTTACACTTTCTAAACCCAAATTGGAAATTATCCATTATACTATTATGGTCTATAAAATCAATCATTCTTTTGTAAAATAATTTTTCAAATACTTCCGCGAAGAAGGAGATTGTTGCTATTGGTCTATAGTTTCCTTTATTATCTTTCTTGCTATTGGTCTATAGTTTCCTTTATTATCTTTCTTATACATAGGAACTATCTTAGCTATATTCATTTCTTCAGTCCTTCAGGAATTACTTCTGTATTAATTATTTCATTAAATATCACCAATAATGGTTTAGCCAATAAATCAGCATTTTCCTTGATTATCCTAGGGTGTATGTCAACATATGCTGCACATTTTTTATTATTGCTCTTGCTTAATTCATTTAATAACTCTGAGGGACTTATTTGACTTACATACATTGATTCACCAATATTATGACACATATATTCATTATAATCACTATTCATCTTGACCTTTCTCTCTACTGTATTCTCTACGATTTCCACAAAAACTTGGTAAAACAATTTGCGATTTCATTATTGGAAGTTACTTTCATGTTATTGTCGATTATCCACTTAACATTATTGTAAAATCGCTAAATTCTACATTCCAGTCTATAGCACTCAATTTCTCTCTAAACATTTCAAGATTTTTGAGCTAAAATCTCTGACTTTATATACATATAAATCGAACACTACGCAGATTAAAGCAAATAATAATATCAATCAACGTTTATTGGCGTAGTGATACCAGCGCCGATGGTATGGCGTGATTAGATGGTGAAACGTTCGAAAGAAAATAAATATTTCTGCCTTCGGTGGGACCTGAACCCACGACCTTCCACTTGCCGGGCGGAGGCTCTACCCACTGAGCTACGAAGGACAATATATAATCTCTTTACGAACGTATATATATTGTTGCCAGTTATTTCGCAGAATGGTGTAGTACATGGACTACTATTTAAACCAAATTGCAAAGAGACTGGTATTAAATTGATCGAAATGCCCGTTGCAGCATATGCTGCAGCGGGCATTTCTAACAGAAGATGTTCTTATTAACATATTTAAAACAGAATTTGACAAGTCAGAAGTTGAATTTTTTTAAATCACAAATGCACTGCAAATCGATAAAACTACACCGAGCGCCCATCTATGCTAGAAAACTAAAGTAAAACACGATCGAGGGGAAACCTCGAGTTAATTTAGTTCTATAGTGTTTTAAGATATTTATTACGAAATGTGAAAATGACAACAGAATAAAATATATAGACCTCAGACTCCAAGGGAGCAGGGACGTTATTTTTGTGTGAAGCAATTTGTATTCTTTCGTGAGTCAGCGGGACACATAAAACATGTCGGAGGGCCGCGGGTTGACGACCCCTGTCTTAGCGAATACGTAAGTGGTGGTGTGATGCCACTCCACAAATAAAAAAAGTTTTTGCTAGCTATTTTAAATGTTTATTCATCATCGGCACCGCCTTTTCATGTGATTTGCAATTTCCCCTTCTCACTCATTGGCTGTCACTTACTTCAGCGGGATGTGCGTTTTTCGATTTTGCTTTTTTGTCTGACTGACTAAATAGTAGATGTAAAAATTATGCAAATCGTTGGTATTGACGTGCAAAACTGTACATACTATCAGTCCTCTTATATTGTTGGCAGAGTTCAGAACCATTCTAGAATCGGCCGCTTCAGTTGCGACCATGGATTCTACACATACATTTACGGTGAATTTAACTGATTTAAGAAAGTCTCCATAGAGAGACTGACGTCCCTTGACGTTAAATAATTTTAAAAATTCTTGAAATGATGCATTGTATTCCATTTGTGGAAATCTTAATCGCGATGGATGTAAACACTAAATTCACAACAGTGCCCGAATGGTCAAGTTTTGTAAAAAAATTTGCTGAACAAAAGTTTATATATTTTGATGTTCTTCATCTGTTGCACATGCTTGTCAATTCCCAATCCTTTTCTAGTGTTCTGAAAAGGCAGTTTTAGGCTTATTTTCACTACATAGTAACACAGATCAGGATCGAACAACGGAATTCCAGATGTCTTTGCCACTACTGTGTTATATGGCCTGCAAAAGGGTTGCTGGTATCTAACTGGAAGGAGACCCACACGCTGAACGTATGTGACGATGTGTGGAACCGGCCAGGCCAGTAACCTAGTGTCCTACCCCGCCTTCAAGTGGTGCAGGCTGAGCTTTCTATTTATGTGGCAAATTAATATTTGCTGCACGGATAGAAAGGCGGAAGGGGAGGGCTAATTCACCAACCCGTCTAGCCAGCGTGGTGAAATTATGGCTAATTCCTCCATTATGCTGACACACCAAAAACCATGGCCCCTAGTCTCCAGGTGCTGGAGTGCTCCTGATCAAGGCAGCGGTCAGCGTGGCATGAAAGCAGGGGGTGCTAAGAATCATTTGAAAATTTTTTTATTGATCTTGGCTACGT
>QLNU02007114.1:0-15052 GCA_006491805.2 Dysdera silvatica | reverse complement strand
GAAACCGTGATAACGAAGTGTTGAAGGGAAGTAAAATTATGGATCCTTGAAGATCACGTGTGCCGTACGTTTCCCACCCCTGCGCTAAAGGATGCCCCAACACAGCGTGATGTTCTTCTAAAATAACCAACCCAGAAACTTACATTAATATTACAAAGGTGGAATCCGAATTGGGTGCGTGACTTTTTTTCCATTGCATGCTATGACAAACAAGAATAATTATCTTCCTTCGTTTCTCTAGAATGATTTTAATATTCTTCCTTTCTCTGCGTTAGTGCTTTAGGAGGTTGTCTGGGCACAAAGTTTCCTTTATATAAAATAACTAATAATAATAATAAATAATTCACTTAAAATGTTAAATGAAAACAGTCAACTAAAAACAACCAAGTTAAAATTCGTTGGGATTTTCGTCCACAAACAGCCAGGACACATAAAGTATAATATTTCTCATGTAATATTAGTTAAATAAAAGAATATTTATGTTATATCAAACAACAATGTCAATCAATCAACGTTTATTGGCGTAGTGATACCAACGCCGATGGTATGGCGTGATTAGATGGTGAAACGTTCGAAAGAAAATAAATATTTCTGCCTTCGGTGGGACCTGAACCCACGACCTTCCACTTGTATAAACAAACACTCCAGTTCCACATGTTATAAAAAAATAAATCTCTGATGACAATAGAATTGAAGATAAATGAATTGAAAAAGTCGCTACATATTGTGAACCATCAGTTGAACTCAATAGACTCTAGAAAAAACAAACGACGGTTGTGATGGAAGCAACCCAGTAGTGTTCAGTGCACAGAGAGCTATGACACCCAACTTAAAAAATAAATTTCTAAACAATTGATCGTCTCAGATATAACTACAGCAGACTCGCAAAAAAAAATGTTCTTACTGAGCACAACCTGCACTTTAAGGTGGTATATATGAACAGTTCTCACATCTCTCTACGTAAGACTTGAACTGAAGCAGTAACTCCAAGTGAAAGAAATCAATGTGCAACGACAAAAAGCAATGACAAACACTAGATAATACTTCTACTAATAAATACCACATAATAGTAATAAACACACTACATTATAATAATAAGCAAGTGAAAGTAAATCGCCTAATGGCGATATTTAAATTTAGGGGGTTTCCATTAAGGGAGAGTTCAAGTATTATGTAAGCACCTTGGGGTGGGTGTTGCCGTTGTACTTATTTTCCTATGTTAGCCAATGTTAATTTTTGCTTATTGGGGGGGAGGGGGGAGGGTGAGTTGAAATAGAAAATTTTGCTTACGTAATACTTGAACGTTCCCTACCATTAATCTGCAACTCTCTAATCCGCAAATCTAATCTGCAACTCTGTAATCCACAACTCTCTAATCCGCAACTCTCTAATTCACAACTCTCTAATTCTCAAGTAACTCTGTAGGTTTTCAACGTTAACAATAGCCATCGTTATTGCATTTACGGAAGGCCTTTACCTTACCCTTTTTATTTTGTACAGGCAGGCAGGCAGACAGACAGGCAGATAGACAAACAGACAGACAGACAGACAGATCAAAAGCAATAGCGAGTTCGATATCTGTTGAAAGCCGATAATAGTAATAGCATATTCCTCAGAGATTTTCTTTTAAAGAGACTGTGAAGTGCATTCATTCGCTAATACATAAACCTTAAACTGCTGATTAAAAGGAGGAAAGGAGTTTAAAGAAATGTCTCATTTTTATTTATTTTTTAAATCTTATATTGCAATGAATGGACACTTTGCACGGGTGAATTGTTGGAATTTTAACCATCTACCTAATTAGATAGCTACAGGGTTATGTGACTTTGTCGCTCAACCATATAACATACAATAATATAATCATTGTAATAGTTATATGATATTAATTTAAAGAACAAAAATACTTGCATTACCTTTAAAATCTATGGTCCCAAATTTTACATAGATAGTGGGATGACTTTCCTGGTCATATCCGATTATATCAAATTGGAAATATTTTTCTAAAACCTAAAACAAAAAAACTAAAATTTTCATTGTAATTTAATAAAGTTACACATGATTGATTAAATAGAAGCGTGTACTTATAGATTTTTGTATCACATATTGATATATTTACTGGTAAACATTGAAACTTGCAGCGCATTTTTCTCTACTGTATGGCGCCTAATCGAAACTCAGAGAAGTGGGCAAATTATTTCTGACTCAAATCCTTCGTGGATAAATGCAGTACGATAGAAAACAGGGCTCACCCCCTCTTCATTTGTCAGAAGTTAAAGCTTAGTGAATGCCAAGTCCGTATTTCTTTTTAACCTTTCGATGGTCAACGTTCCACAAATGGAAAATAATTTAATTTTTTCACTAATTCAAATTAACTTTTGTAATTAAGTGATAACTTTTTCAATTAGACAAAGGATTGAAATATACTCCTGAATTATTCCAAGACTATTCGTCTGATTGTTATTATTTTTATAAATTGTTGAAATTCTCTATAGTGAGGCAACCTTTCCTCTTATTTGTTACATGTGGGTGATTATTTTTTGTAAAAAAATTGTGTGTGCGAACCTTCATTTGTATTTGGATCTATGTCACTGCCCTCTCAATTACAAATTGAGTACTATTACAGACTTATCCTGAATTGATCAGCAATGCTTTTCGTCACATATTGACTATATGCATATAACTATTCTTGCCTTTGTTTATTGTGCTTTGTGTATAATATAAACCTTTTATCCATTGTTTTTCTATTACTGTACAATTTTCTATGGTAATTTGAAACTAGTGGCGTATCGCATATTTTTACATCCTTTGCTGTCCCCACTCCACTAAATTAATACTTCTCATGAAACTAGTGGTGGTAAAGCAGCAAATGTTGCGGTGTCCTTTTTTGCAATGATTTTCTCACTATACGATTTTCACTGCTGGGTGATGGCTCGAAACTACGACGTCCTCTATCTCTCAAACCAACTGTTGGTACTGGGACATGAACCTTTCATGCGTTGCACCAACTATTCAGACAAACATCGGCTTATCGTTGGCCATCATTATGGTTGTATGACTGCAACCAATCATTTAGCGATAGTAGGACCGCAGTACTGCGGTACTTCGGAAGAACTTATCATAATACTTAATTTATTCTTCTTCGAGCAGTCGTTGTGACAATACATAACCACACAAAGAAAGTTCCCAAGTAAATAACTGTGATGAATATAACAGGCTTGAGGACCTTAGACTGATTCAATATAACAATTCACCCAAACAATAAATTCGGCCATCAGGCTATTTCCACATATTTCAACACACCTCACTCGTTACTAAAGGTCACGCATATTTAATGCACTTCTTATATGAGTTGTTTTTATGATTTTTCTTTAATTGATTTTTTTTAATTATCAATAATTTGTTAGACAT
This sequence comes from Dysdera silvatica, assembly GCA_006491805.2. Classification (NCBI taxonomy): domain Eukaryota; kingdom Metazoa; phylum Arthropoda; class Arachnida; order Araneae; family Dysderidae; genus Dysdera; species Dysdera silvatica. Next base: position 11,644 of record QLNU02007114.1, on the reverse strand, counting down.
TACTGAGTATAAAGTTTTTTTGTAGTTCTTTTTTAAATTTTACTATATTATTTAACCGCCATAGTTCATCTGGTATTTCATTCAAATATTTAGGTCCTATGTAATTTATGTTGCATCTTTCCATTTCTGTTCTTATTTTGGGTAATATTAATTCGTTATATTTTCGACATCTACTTCTAGCTTTTTTCGTTTATTGAATTCCTATAAGATCGGTATGTTTATTTTCTGTCATCCTTTGAAACATTTGAATTCGTATACAGTACTTATGAATCTGTTCAATTTGCAATATATTAGAATTTATTAAAAAATTCTTTAAGTCTATTCTATTGTCTCTATTAATCATTTTGATTGATTTGTTTTGCAAATTTTTTATAATATCATAGTAAACAATATCCAAATTATCCTATATAGCGTTACAATATACTAAATGGCAATTAATCAGAGAATTACAGATTTAAAATCATTACCAAGATTTTAAATCTATGTATTCGTGATTTATTTTTGGGGATAGATTTTTACTTATCCGTCTTAGAATGTCTATACCTTTACATATATTTTTTATTAATTTGTTTATATGACCATTCTAATTTAATTTATTTGTAAGTTAAACTCCCAAGAAATTAATTTTATTCATTATTTCTATTTACTTATTATTAACTGTAATAGATTTATTAATCATATCGTCATCTATTTTTTTATTTTTACCTGACAAAATTATTAATTTTGATTTCTCTACATTTAACTTTAGTTGATAAATAGAAAACCATTTTTCATATTTTTTATTTCATTAAAACCTGTTTCCATTACCTTATTTAAATCCTTATCAGTAATAATTACACTTGTATCATCAGCAAATAATGTGATGTTTCCTATATCAGACACTTTGATATATAGCGTTAGCATATAAGGAATATAATAATGGTTCGAAATTGGAGCACTGAGGTACTCCGTAATTATTAACCAATAACTTGGATTTCGTTACCTTCACATATACAACTTTAAATAACTGCTTAACATATTTGTTATTTTCCCCCTTAATCCATAAGTTTCAATTGTTTTTAATTAATATTTCTCTATTTATTACTCAACTACTTTATTCAGATAAAAAAATACAAATTCCATATTCCTTTTTTTCTATTGCCATTTGTATTCTATTTATTATTCTCAATAGCTCCCCTTCAGTTGATTTACCCTTTCGAAACCCGAATTGGAAATTATCCATTATATCATTATTGTCTATAAAATCAATCATTCTTTTGTAAAATAATTTTTCAAATACTTCCGCGAAGAAGGAGATTGTTGCTATTGGTCTATAGTTTCCTTTATTATCTTTCTTGCTATTGGTCTATAGTTTCCTTTATTATCTTTCTTATACATAGGAACTATCTTAGCTATATTCATTTCTTCAGTCCTTCAGGAATTACTTCTGTATTAATTATTTCATTAAATATCACCAATAATGGTTTAGCCAATAAATCAGCATTTTCCTTGATTATCCTAGGGTGTATGTCAACATATGCTGCACATTTTTTATTATTGCTCTTGCTTAATTCATTTAATAACTCTGAGGGACTTATTTGACTTACATACATTGATTCACCAATATTATGACACATATATTCATTATAATCACTATTCATCTTGACCTTTCTCTCTACTGTATTCTCTACGATTTCCACAAAAACTTGGTAAAACAATTTGCGATTTCATTATTGGAAGTTACTTTCATGTTATTGTCGATTATCCACTTAACATTATTTTTCTATTTTTATTCACCCCTCCTAGCAATTTATTAATAAATTTCGATTTGTTTTTATTTCCAGTGTTTGACAATTTTTTTTCCGTGAATCTTTTTTTTATGAAGATCGATTTTCCTCACAATATTATTCCTTAGTTTTTAAATATACTCAAGTAAATTTACCTTTCGATTCTTATAAATCTGTTGAATATAGAATTCCTTTTCTTTATGCTATTTTTCATTTGATTATCTATCCCACCTTTTTTGTCCTTTGTAATTTTTTCATTTAAAATTCCTATCATATATTTCCTTGATTTTATTTATAAATACATTATATTTATTGAAATCGCTAAATTCTACATTCCAGTCTATAGCACTCAATTTCTCTCTAAACATTTCAAGATTTTTTGAGCTAAAATCTCTGACTTTATATATATATAAATCGAATACTCGGTAGATTAAATCAAACAACAATGTTAATCAACGTTTATTGGTGTGGTGATACCAGCGCCGATATTATGGCGTGATTAGATGGTGAAACGTTCGAAAGAAAATAAATATTTCTGCCTTCGGTGGGACCTGAACCCACGATCTTCCACTTGCCGGGCGGAGGCTCTACCCACTGAGCTACGAAGGACAATATATAATCTCTTTACGAACGTATATATATGGTTGCCAGTTATTTCGCAGAATGGTGTAGTACATGGACTACTATTTAAACCAAATTACGTTACGTTAATTCCTCCACCATGCCAACACACCAAAAACCATGTCAAAAACCTAGTCTCCAGGTGCTGGAGTGCTCCTGATCAAGGCAGCGGTCAGTGTGGCATGAAAGCAGGGGGCGCTAAGAATCATTTGAAAATTTTTTTATTGATCTTGGCTACGTATAATGGGGGGACTCCTTGCTTTTGAAACAAAACTTCGGGAATTGGAAGAATTTGAAAAGAAGAAATGAGACATTGTAAGACTCAGTGAAATCAGAAAAAAAGGTGAAGAATTGGCATAACGTAAAGACTGGGATTTGTTTTATTAAAGAGAAACGGAAACTGGAAGAACAAGTGGTGTTGGCTTCTTAATCAACAAAAGAATTAAAGGCTACCTTCTTAAAAGCATCTCAGACCCAGCAGCGAAGCTCGTTGTTCAACTAACACAAGGATACCAACTCCAGATATTACAGCCGTATGCACCAACATCAAGCCACACCGTCGAAAAGGTTGAAGAATTTTATGAAGAAATCAAACAGTTACACGCCAAACGGAAACAACATATCAAGCTCATCATGGGGGATTTCAATGCAAGAATTGGACAACAGGAACAAGGAGAGACATCGGTTGGTAAATACGGATGCATTACGGATTATATATATTTGTAATATCGTTTATAGCTAGATATCCAGAATTTAGGAACTTAACGGATCTTGGAAAAGGATATTATGTTGATTTGTCCAAAAAAATCATATATTCTTCATTTTCTTTTCCTAAAAAAAAAAAAAAAGTTTTCTGGGACAGTTTTTTCTCTACTCAACAAATATATCTTACCTCAGGTATTTTAAAATCTTCTAGGATTGTTTCTATCCCATAAGTTTTCTTCCATTCGAAGTGCTGAAAAAAAAGATAATACTAATGTTGTAATATAAAATGCCATTATATTCATGACAATATATTCATTTCAAAAGCACTGTTGTACATATAAGTGCATTACCCCTTTTAGGTGCAACAGTTTTTTCAGAAATAGTATCATTCGGAAGAATTAATAAGTAATGGAAGAAACAAAAAGAAGAACTTTAAGCGTAACGACAACTTATGTATATAAGAGAAAATATTAGTAAATATTAGAAAAATAGTAAAAGTTATTGCAAAAATATGTTAAAAAACATTGATACAAGAATTGCTAAAAATGTTATCAATAAAGATAAGACTGTAATAATAATAAAAATTATTCTGGAACTTACTTTAATCATCATATCTTCTGCTGCTTTTACAACAAAATTTCTCGCTTTAAAATAATAAAACAATTGGAAAAATTATGAATTAATAACATTCTTGTTAAGGTATTATTACCCTCCGCAGGGATAACACAATTGCCAAATATGGTCAACGCAAGAAAGCCTCCGGGGCGAGATTTTTGTGAGTTTTCGTGGGGGAATTTATTATACAATAATTTTTGCCACCCACGTATTAATTACAGCTCAAACTAGAGCTTATTGGTTATGGAAAAAAGAAAAAGAATTATTGTATAATAACATTCTTCCACTTTGGCTATCTATTTCTATATATTATTACTATTATTGATTATTATTAAACTAATAATGCAAAACAGTATGTAAAAAACTCGCTCATAATGCGTTATCAATTCCTCCCCGTTAGGAAGTTTATATATGATTTTAATGAGAGAGAGAAGTTGATCATAAGCCGTAGCTCAGTTGCTAGAGCACATACAATTTAACACTTGCCATTAGAAGGTTTTACGTTGGAGACCTTCTCTAATTCTCGCTCTATTTTATCTCAAATTTAAATATTTAATATAATTTACAGATATAAATCCCAGCAGTAATTTCCGCCGGTTCTTTGTGTAGTGTATTAAAAATATTTTCGTTCCTTTAATTAATTTATAAGTAATTTACTCATTTGACACTGTAACGCAACCTGGTGGTCTCTATTTGCTTATAAATGTCACGTAATATATACGTAACAATGAAATCGCTTTGTACCTCGCCTTGGTAGTCATATTTTTCATGAAAGCGTTACCATGCTTAAATATTGCACAATTACAAAGACAAATGGTTGCCACCAGGGCAGAGATTTTGAAATCTTGGTGGTGGTGTGGTCGTTAATGACATGAGATATTTTGATAGCCACGCTCAAGTCTCCTAGAAAAGAGAACTGACGCATAGCCGCCATTTTCTTGCCATCGTATCACGTGATCTCATTCACTGCTTTGTTAAAGTTGAGAGATTTACAAGTGTATTATTTTTAATAATATAAAGTGAAATGGGTGAGTGTTCTGCTGGGAAGTGTTCTAATCGTTCGGGGAATAAACATAGAATGTTTGGAGTGTAAGTTCGATTTGATTCTTTGCATTATAATCATCAAAGTACAATTCTCAAAATTATTGGGCGGCCCAAGCACATTTTATGTATATTTATACATTATAATATATGTAAAATCGCAATTTATTTCAGATTATTGGGGGAGGGGGACGGGCCCATATAACTCTACGCCAATGATTATAATTTTGCATTAATCGAAAACTAAGCTAAGATTATACAATTATATTTTTGTCACCCAGGTGTAAGTAGCTCAAACTAGAGCTTTTTGGTTTCTGAAAAAAAGAGACGCCTTTCCTCATTCCGGATTCGACCCAGGGTCCCCGCGGTGTCTTAACCTGCTAGACGAATGAGGACAAGAACAAACGCATTTTTCTCCGTATATAAGGATGTAAGATATTATTACCCTTCACAGGGATAACACAATTGCCAAATAATGGTCAACACAGAAAAGCCTTCGAGGCAAGATTTTTGTGAGTTTATCGTGGGGGAATTTATTATACAATAAGTTTTGTCTCCCACGTGTAAGTAACTTAAACGAGAGCTTTTTGGTTTTGGAGAAAAAGAAACGCAGTCCTCATCCCGAATTCGAACCAGGGTCCCTGCGTTGAGCCCGCGGTGTCTTGACCTACTACTCTAGTAGGTCAAGACACCACATTTGCTTTTGCATTTGTCACATTTACTTATTATTTATATTCAATTACATAATATGTAAATTTATATGTAAATTTATGTATCAGTTACATTAATTTATATATCAATTACATCAATTTATATATCAATTACATCAATAAAATATCAATTACAAAGTAAACTAGGTAAATTTTTAACAATGTATATTATCATCCTCAATATTATGCTTGTTATTTGTTGTTATTTCCTTGTTTTACTTGTTAATATTTATACTTATATACAAGTCTAAATATCTAAATGAATTATAATATAAAATGTAGAGCTCTGCAGAAACGGAATTTTTCTTACCTTTTAGGAACCGGTACACCTGAAAGTCGTTTGTTTCTTCTGTTCCATATGCGAGCTCTATTCGTCTTTTGAGCTAAAATGTAAGGAAACAATTGCTACAAAACAAATTTTGTTTGTTTATTGGCGACATACTAATCAAATCTCATAAGAGAAATGTATTATCGCAAAGTATTTTGTGCAGTTATATTGCTAAAACGCTGCTTACAGCTCTTTTAATCTCTATTTGCTATCTTCATCAGTGAAGATTCTTCTTATGATGAAGATAGCAAACAGAGGACTTTCAAGTATTACGTAAGAATCTCTGGGGGAGGGGGTTAAGATTCGCTTATTTTTTGGATACCGGGGAGGAGGGGTCTGTTGATCTTTTTTCGCTCGGGGGTCCCCTTCCAGGATTCCCGTACCCTCACCGACATTTTTAAATTATAATGAATATATTATTTTACATAAATGTACCTGTATTTTATCAAACCCACCTCTTATTTTTTAGATTCCATTTTCTTACAATATAAAAAAATATGGATAATAAAAATGCAAAAATACTTGTCCTACTGTGACATACTAATGCCACCCAAAATAGCTACAAGTAGCGAATTGAAACTTTTTTAAATGCTATAATTTATTTTTATTACTCTCCATTTATAACTAACGAGGGAACCCCCCAACGTGCCCGACGGGGATTGGAACCAAAGTAGGCGAGTTCGAAAGGTCTGAAAAAGTTATTACACTCATGTACAAACCTTTTTCAGAATGGCCCTATATTTCGGAGATATGGCCCTCCCCCAAAGTTCGAAGACTGCCCTACTACAGACGTTGATAGCTCATGATTCCGTGAATAGATTTTAATTATCTGAGGTTTTTAAGATATGTCATCGAAAATCGCTTGATACATGTTTCAGGAATTTTCTAGTGAAGCTCAAAATTTTGAAATAATAACCTTCAAGCCTTTCGGCAAAACGAAGAATACTCAATCTCTGTTTGGGGTTTTTTCAGTAAAAGTCCTCGTTGAAAATATAAGCTTCAGCGCAGTTAGTTCGAAATCTAAATAAGTTCGCTTGCTAGGTATGTATTAAAGCACAGAACAGTTTAGCTGCCTTTAAAAAAATGAAGTTGGAAGTTTAAAATAGTTATAAAGTATGTCGTAACATTTTTTACTAATAAATTTAAAACAAATCACGTAGGCTTTTCTGGTCATTTTGGCGAGCATAATAATTATCATTTTACCCCTCTGATAAATGAAGTCAAAACAAGTTTAAAGAGAAAAATTGTTCGAAAATATAGCAAAACAAGTTGAGTCGTGTCTGAGCAATAATTACATTATGCACAAAAATAAAATAGATTCTGTTTGTTAGATTTCGTTTCGTCAATCGTATTGCGAGTATTATACCGGGTCACCTTCCTAAATATTATTAATATTGATTTTAAAATATGAAAGAAATCATACGTTCATCAACCTTAAAAATAAAATTAAATTTAAACCAATTACGATTTTTTATTAATTTGATGAGTTTGTTATTTGATAGTTAATAGGGCTTTGAAAGTATATATGTTTAAAATTTTTGTCATTTTCAATAATTTGAAATTATGAATATCGATATTAATCTCTTCAATGTTCTTCACTATTTTGAACACATGGTAAAATCCTCGTATTCAATTTTTGAATGTGATGCAAATGAAATTGTTCAAGAAGAAAAATGTTTAGCTTTCGTGCTTTTTAAAAAACTTGAAATTTTAATTTCCTCTCTCAATTTTATTGAGGATGAGGAAATAGTTCAAACAAATGTGGTATTGAGGACCCTACGCATGTTCGGTGATTAATGTAAGTGAAAACCAAAGATTTGGATTGCAAGTCAGAATGATGTTTAGTACGAGCCCGAGCTTCAATCATCGATCGCAGTGGGCAAGCTTACCTCTGAATTAAAAAAAAGAAACCTTCACAAGACGTACAAAAACCAACCCCTTCTTCATGCGGCGTGTATTGTTTGAAATTACCGAGCTCAGGGTTATTGATAAGATAATAAATAATTAAAATTATTAAGATAATCAATACACAATAAGTAAAATATCGCATTTTCGAACTATTAAATTTAATATTTTTAATTCGGGGTTTTGCTGAAACAGCACTAAACAGGGCTTGATTATTTTTTGTTTTACCGAAAGATTTGAAGGTTAATATTTCAAAATTTTGCCTTTTATTGGAAAATTTCTTAAAAACTTATCAAGTGACTTTCGGTAGCCTATTTTAAAAGCGGCAGATCATTAAAATCCATCCACAGAATCAGGAGATATCAAGGTCTGTAATAGGGCTGTTTTCGGACTTTGGGGGCCCATATCTCCGAAACATAGGGCCATTCTGAAAAAGGCTTGGACATAGGTCCAATAACATTTTGAGACCTTTCGAATGCGCCTACTTTGCTTCCAATCCCAGTCGGGCATGTTGGAAGTTTCCCTCGTAAGTGTTTAATATTATAACAAAGAAATAAGTGTTCAATATTATAACAAAGAAATAAGTGTTCAATATTATAACAAAGAAATAAGTGTTCAATATTATAACAAAGAAATAAGTGTTCAATATTATAACAAAGAAATAAATGTTCAATATTATAACGAAGAAATAATTGTTCAATATTATAATAAAAACGAAAATAAGTATTATAATTTGCATCATACTTTGCATTATTATTATTTCAAAAACTTATTCCAAAAAGTTGGAGTGCAATAATCTTACGTAAGTAAGTAGGGGAGTGGCGGGCATTTTCTTATATTTTATCATAAAGGGGTGGGGGGATATAAAATGGCCAGAAATATGCTTACGTCATACTTGAACTGCCTCAGAGCTAACGAAACAGGTGTAAATAAACTTTCCTCCATATATCTGCACCAAACATCTTATGAAAATGTTTTCGTTTTTATTAAATTTTAGTTTAATTTATTTTGAGGGACTGAATCATTCGAATAAATTAAAATTTTACCGTATTTCAAAATTACGATAATTTTGTAAATTATAAATTTTTGCTGTTGACTGGTTTTACAAAACGAAAGATTAAAAACTCCTCATAAAATAGTTTAGGGTACATATCGTTATTTTGAATTTGAAGTATTTTTTGCACGAAATAAGTACACGTCGTACGTTAATACCTTTAAATCTGAAAGGTCATTAGGCATTATTAACGTTAAAAGGCAAACATGTTATTTAGGAAAGATATTGAATTCCGAAGAAAAGAAAATTGTCTACCCAAAAGCAAAAACGACTGATTCATTGCCCCCGATCAACAAGCTACGTAGTTATGGAATCGTGAGGCCCTAGCTCCCCAAATAATTTAAAACAAATTACAGTTTTACATATATTTTAATGTATAAATATATGCAACATATGTCCCCTCCCCACCAATAATTTTGAAAGCACTACATTCCCGCAATCAACAAAAGATTAATGAAAGAAGAATTGGCCAAATATAAAATTTCGATAAAACTAACAGCGTAACTAAAAGATTAAACCTCCCAAAATACCTCTTTAAATGCTTTCTTCTGCTCTTGCGTATTGAAGCAAATATAATTGGAATTCATCGTTCTCCCGCAGTTATCCGAACAACTACGCCAATGTCTTCTGGTTAACAACGCCTCCTCATCAAATAAACGAATGCAAGTGAGTTTCGACGTCTATTGAAAAGCCAGATAAGGAAACTTTATCTTTGAAGACGTATCGCGATCTGATCACGAATTGCTCGTTATGGAATTGAGCACCGGTTATGTCACTTAAATGACGCCTACTGTGAAAACATACGACATTTAAGTATAAGGCAGGATCAAGGTCAGATCCGGAAATCGCTCGAGTGGGGAGGGGGAGATTTGTTTCCGATTCCTATCTCTAGCCAAGAGTCCATTTCATTCCCCATGATATATAATTCTGCCTCAAGTGGGGAGGAGGGCACCATAGAAATTTTCCATTGCCGGATTTACAATAGATTATATGGTATAGCCGAACAAGGTTCCACAAAAGCGGACTCTTCAGGCGGTTACATACATGTCGATTTATTGAAAAGATATTTCCTATGTGTTCATACGCACTCGTATTTTCCCGCGCGGTAATTTCCTGTTGATGCGAAAAGAATTGTTTTTCGATGCTGCTTGTTATGATAGCAAAGCCCATTGAAAAAAATACATGGTGAAACTACAGTTGTAACTAGAGCTTGCTGGTTATATGCACTAAAAAACCAGCAAAATACGCAATAAAACCTCAATATATCCATATATATATGCTTTTAAAATGGAATAAGCATGCGCCTAAAATGAATAAATATGTACTTAAATTTTTTTTAACGCTTGGGAATCTTATGCCCCGTGTTTTAAAACAAATACATTTATTATTAACTGCTGAGTAGAAAAATTCGATATACATTAAATCATATGTTTTATACATCACAATGTGTCTCTCGTTGTTCTAAACAGTTAAGCTTTATCTTCTATCATGTAATAGCATTTTTATGGCCAAAAGGGTCCTATCCAGAAGTAAAATGCACTTATAAATTTTTGCGAGTTATCTATTACGGATAGTTTATCTTTGAGAGAGATGTCTATCTCTCAGGGAAAATGATGTGGAATTTTCGAATAAGTGTTTGTTTTAATTTGACCTTCAATCAATTTCCAGTCAAACACAGTAATGCTCACCTTTGGTTTTCCTAACATGGATGGTGGCTATAATTCAGCTACGACAACATTTTGGCGTCCTAGGACGTAATTAAGCATGTTACAAATTCCATTATCTTTCCGCTCAGATAAGAAGTAAGAAGGAAGTTTAAATTTAGCATTGTGGTGAAATTTATCGGATGACGGAATCGTAAAATTATTAAAACCCTTAAAATATGCCTTTAGTCTGGAAATTCATCGTTTTTATGCATTCATATTATATGCACAAACACTAAAAACAGCTGAAATATGCAATTGCATATTATCCGGGCTGTGAGATTTGAATTTCCAAAACAGTTTTAACATTAGGACCAATTTAAGCAATCTGATTGGCTAACGATGACATCACTTATAGGTTTGCTACGCAATTTTGGTCGCCAATGGAGAACGCACCAAAAGATGAACACCTATACCAGTTTGGAGTTTACACCCGGTGTTTAGGAAAATGAGATTTTAATCGCGGGGGAATTTTAGAACGACACTCTTCAATAATACATCCAATTTATTTTTAATATTACCATGAGTTGATTTTTTTCTTTAATTTAAATTTAAAGTGTAATAAATGGTTGGAAATAAAACAAAGCAACATTTTTGAAATATTGTGCTGCTAGCTTATATTTTTATAGGGAAAATCATATTTTACCCCAATTTTTGAAAAGACGACCGCTGAGTTAAAAAAAAGATCTTATCGAGTGTGTCAAGTAGTAACCTTGTACTTAAAAAATAAAAAAGTTTTCAGATCTCCCTTGATTCCTGGAATTGTCTTCCTTGATTGAAATTGAAAATTAGTATTTTTGAAATACAGTAAAACTTCCCTACGGCGACCATCGTCGGTTCCGTGAAAAAGTGGTTGCTCAGAAAGGTGGTCCTCGAATGAGCTAAATTTAGTTTTAGGTCTATGGGGGAGAGGAAATACATTTCCAGAAAAAAAAGTGGTCGTTAAGGTAGGTGGTCTCGGAATGGAGGTGGTCTTTTAAGAGAGGTTTTTCTGTATATAATTAAAATTATCTTTGAGTTGGTTTGTATCCACGGAAAATACATAATTGGCAATTTTCACAATGGATTTTGCACTTTTCTCGTTTTTAATACGCTTTTATATCTCTTTTTTTTTTCTTTTGATATACAAAAACTTTCCAACACATCTCTATTTAAAAATTCATCTTTCTTTTTAGCATGATTCAAATTCTTAATTG
>QLNU02007113.1:0-13475 GCA_006491805.2 Dysdera silvatica | reverse complement strand
CAATTATTTTTATAAAGAATTTCATACCAAATGTTTCCAACGCTTTTATATTTCTATATGACTATGCACATTACAATATTCTAATTGTCGTTAACTTTATATCAATAATATACATTAATAATTATACATACATTAATAATACATATATAATTTTGTATTTAATGTGTTTTCTTTACTCTGTTAAAAATGGTTTTAGTATGCAAATGTGGCAGCGATGGACAGAAGGGGGTCGCAGATCTTGTGGTTACTACTTGGGGGGGGTGGGGTCGCAGATTACTTGGCTACTGCAAATGCGGGTCGCAACTCGGAAAAGGTTGGGAACTATTGTCATAGGGAAATCGTTGATGGGCCCAGTCTGATGAAAGTTGTCTTTGCGCCATAACACATAAAAAAAATGGCCTTCTGTTTCAACGTAGAACCCATTGTCACCAGCATTATGTTGTGCCCCGTTTCTTCATTAGTTGTCTCAGTTTTGCCTTAAGAAATGTTTTTTTACTGTTACAGATGGTAGCAACCCTCAAAGACGCTTGCATGGAAGTGGAAGAGCAGGCACTTGAATTCGAAGACCTTGTTAAGTCACGTGAAAGCGATCTTAAGGCAATTTCAAGCGAAAGGTAAGCTTTCATTTTCTCGTCAAATTTGTAACTTTCATCCGGAAGGTTGCGATTGGAGATATTCCTGGAATGTGGCTAAAAATGATTGGTGGTGATTCACTTTTATGAAGTGTGTGATTTACTTTTATGGAGAAACGTGGGTGATTTGAAGTGATTGGGTAGCTGCAAGAAACTTAATTGACTTCATTAATTTATTGAAGTGACCTGTGGTGATGTTATTGCACTTTCCGGTAGCGTGAAAAATTCGGTTTTAATACCTAGTGGTAGCAAACACTAGACATTCGTTACACCAATCTACGGACTGCAGTTCAATTCTCAAGGCAGCAGAGATTCACATCCCTTGGATGATTATAGGTCTTTCGTCACAGTGCAATATGACTCTCTTTGCATCACAAACTGCAATCGAATGGAAACGATCGATTTGTGAAAAAAAATGAGTCCCGATGTCTGATGAATCACGTTTAAAGACTTCATTCTCCTTAAAGAATGGGAATTACCGAATGGGCTCCCAAAATGAAAGGTTTCTGTTTGTTTCTATGTATTTCCAATGCTGTTAAGAATCAGAGCTCTCGCCCAAGCAAAAAAATGCGTTGGGTGTAAAAAGTGATTTCTTTAGTTTTAAATTACTTTATAAGGCTGAAATCACAAATTTGACCTCATAAGTATGTAGTATAGAAAAAAAAGTGCATTGCTGTCCCGAGTAGTATAGTTGACAGAGAATTAGGAATGAAATGTGTGAAAGTAAATGATTTGAGCTTAATTTTCGATGTATTTTTTTTTTTTTCCTCTTTCAAAGCTACATCTTTTGGCATACTGTGACCATTACTGCCCTTGCACAATAAAAATTTATCTTTTTAAGAGTCCTACGAGCTAAATGGAGTTCTAGCATGGGATAGAAACGTGGGGCATAGAAATGGTGAATGACTTACGCAATGATGTCTAATGTACGATGTTTAGCTATCATGCTTAAATCCTGCTAGTATTGTACTGTTCCTTTCCGAAAAGTCCGATGGAACAGTTAGAAATAACAGTAGGTGACACCCCAAACAGCCTACCCTATTACAGTAGAGGACCTCAAATTTCAAAACTTGATTTTGGCGCCGACAAACGTTTACCAGAAACCTGTAGTAGTCCTCCGTAACGTTACCACCCGTTATTTTTAACTGTTCCATTGGACTTCTTTCCGTGAACGAACCGTACATTTGCTGTTTTCTCCCCCCTTTTACCCCCATGCATTTAACATATACTCCCAATTCATTCCCATATTCACACTTATACTCCCGCTTGTCCAATGACCCGCAGCTTTGATCTTCAAGTTCACAGAGTTAGATTTGATCCTTAGCAAGTTAAGTTCCGTATAAAGGTATCGTGGCTTGAAGATGACTTTATTGTGCCTTCCTGGGCCCCCACGATGATGCATTGCTAACACATTTCATACTGTTAACCCGAGTTTGATTTCAGCGGTCTGTGCTGTTTTTCCCTCTCTCCACCTTAGTCCCAGGTTTGGTACCCTAAGCAGCAGATTTGGATTTCCTCAGAAAACTGTAGCTTTCACTGTAGTGTGAACTTTCAGAGTGGTAATAAAACCTGGATATCAGCGAATTTTTCAGAATTTCACGAAAATCGGGGAAAATGAAAATTTTCGATCACTAAAACGGCAGCAAATGTTAGAGATAGTCAAACTGGTTCGTCCATGTAATCAGATGAAAACTGATTTGCTCATCAACATTAACCGTTCTTTTGGTTTAACGGTTGTTTAACGGTTCATCTGTTCTTGGATCATAATTTTTCTACATATGAGGGACGTAGCCGCGGTGGGGACTTAGGCCCCCTATGGAAAATAGTCTAGGCTTCATTTTCCTCATTAAAGAGGAAGTGGTCTGATGCTGTTCGACTGAAAGAACTTGCCTCAAAAAGTGCAAAATCTTGAAGGAAGCATAAAAGCAAGTCTCTTAATTGAAGGAGAAATGACCGTTCTTCAAGCTATTGAGAAATAATAATTTTTGGTATTTTTCATCTAAATTTTGATAGACGTAAAAATTTACAGTTACATTTATTCTAAGACTTCACATTTTCAGGGTAAAAGTAATTTGTTTTCAAAACTGTTTGTGAAGATATGCAATTTTCAGAAACTGCAAAGATAGTGACATTTAAACAAGCTCTTTGTATTAGTTTTCAGAAGTTTGTGGCAAGGCAACACTTGTTTTTTGCGGTTTGATTCATTTTGATCTTAACCTTAATGTTGCTATGTCAGCGCATGCTGGCTGATGTCTATGTGATGTTCAGCTTTAAAGAGTTGTATTAATCGAGCCGTAGTAGAGACAAGCTAGGTTATGCCGGACTAGCAGTTAATACTAATAGTCGTCTCTGATGAACTTTTCAGTTTCGCAGTGTAGTTCCTGCGATGGTAATGTTGATAGCATGTTGTTTAACCTACTTTTAATAATGATTTTAACCTTAAATTTCTAGTCAATCTTAATATGTGTTCATTTATACTAGTTGGAATTTCTTGTTGAAAAGGTAATAAAGTTACGTTATTTTTTACGAATGATCTTGACTTCAATTTAACTAGCATTAAATGTTGCTAACATGGAGTCGGACACAAGACGTAAACGGATATTGATAAAATGATACGACCTTATCAACTACCTTCGATTAGCATCTGCTATGTAGAAATCGGCATTTGTATCTCCACTAAGTATAAAATTTATGGTGGTATAGAGGTAACATGCCTTTCCACCGTGCAAAAAATCGCATTTTAGCTTGAATTGTCCTACATATCAGCTCGAGTGGTCCTGCATATCATTTCAGTAATCCTGCACCCACGGTATCACCAGGTTTTAATAAAACTTAAATGTAGTTAATCACGTTATGTTAGAGATGGGTATAATTATTCTTTCATGGAATGATAATGAGTGTGATCCTCCTTCAAATAGTTATTTTAAATCAGCATTTAGGGAATTAATATATATTTTAATATTATTTATTATTTTGATATTATTTTAATTCAGCATTTAGCATTACTAAAGGGATAATATTTTTTTTTTCTGGACCTTCGACGGGGGGCATGTTTGTTATTAATCACTGGAGCAGATTCTGCAAGGACAGGAATTTCTCAATTTTCTATTTTACAGCTCGAAAATGAAGCAGAAGATTATATCTTTGGAGAGTGAACTGAAAATAGCTCTGGCCGAATGTTCGGAAGAAAGAACTAACAGGTATGAGTTTTGGAGTACTTACTTCGCAGTCATTTTTAACTCTCATATTAAAACGAATCGGCCCTGCAGTGGCAACACATTTACTTAGTATGCCATTAACTAGAATAGATGTTAGTTTGCCATATTAACTAGAGTAGAGTGTACCATTAACTAGGAGTATTGTGTCATTAACTAGACAATAGCTGTAATCGGGAATTGGGTCCATGTGTGTGTGTGTGTGTGTGTGTGTGTAAATTTTAAGAGATGTGGATTGCTCAGAGAACTGTAGGTCCCTTGCAGCTTTATCCCTTACTTGGGCTCAGTAGCAGAAAATGCGATGGGAGATCGGATCGCATTTTTCAGCAGACTGCAGATTATTTTACAAACTGACGCATGAGGTGGGGGTGGGAGATGATCTCCGAAGTCCGAAGCTGCCAAAACGAAGAAAAGAAATGCGTTTGCAGGTGACCTTTTCTTTGACTCCCTTCTGACATTTCGCTCATTAAGCTATGGCAGTTATGCACATAGTGATTTATAGCAGGCGAAGGGGGAAACCACCTGTGTGTATGATGGCACCTGCAGGTTTTATGGGCTTTATGATCATCCCAAGTAAGATTAAAATAATTCTTAACAGGAGATGATGTTGAAAACCTGCGGTGTGTGTGGACACACAGGAAAATCTGTAACGCATTAATCGCAAGTGTGTAGCTGCTTTATTTTTCCCATCCCAATCTCTAAAGAACGGGAATTGTCAAAGTGGGGCGGGTTCCGATGGTACAGCATTCCCTTTATTTATCAACCGGTCACCAACTGAAGCATGTTTCTAGTCGAATAAAATTTGCATTTTCACTGTTGCATTGAAATGGCAGCCCAGCTGGAAAATGTTTCTTGTTTGAAGTGTAATGAAAAAATTCGTTTTAAAAATCTGAAAACCAAGTTTTCGAGATTTCACGCTGGTAAAAAGTTGCAGAATAAATCCACGTCAAATGTTAATGTTTTAGATTTATTTAAAAAAAAGGAAAATAAAAGAGATGAAAACTCCAAGGAATGAGCATGTGGCGTATTAGAAAATAGTGAACGGAAAATCAATGAGGAAATTGGTATTGATTTGCCATGTAATCCCAACAACAAATCCCCTTCGTCTTCAAGGAAACGCAAATTGATTCAGTCGAGTAAAGTGAGAAGTAAGGGGCTAATTAACAAATTCTGGCAGGGCAGACATCGTAAATCGCATCGTCTACTCCGATCTTGTATTAGTGCACATGGCCAGAGTTTAAAAATGGATCTTCAAATGGAGATAAGAGGGAAAGTGAGAGTTTGGTTCTGGTTTCAGTTTGCAGTTCACTTGTTTTTCAATTTATTTAAGTATTACAAATGCTATTCTGTCTTGATTATAGATTGCATATTTAGAGATTCAGGGTTATTGTGACCCAACGTGGAAATCCTTGAAATTCGGGGATGGATCCAGGGTCTCGTAAAGAGGGTCATTTTGTCCCCCCCCCCCCCCACCTTTAAGATGTTGCAAAACTGATTTGAATTTGAGCCGATACTATTGCTAATTTACACATTTTATATAACTAAACACATTTTAATGGCATTTAACGTGCATATCATAGGAAAAAATTTAAATTGTAAGCAGGGGGTGGGGATTTGAATTTTTCTCTAAGCCACTTCAAATAAAGTGCAAAAATAAAGGCATCCTATCCTTTCAGCTTTTCAGGGACCCATTTTTGAAAATTTCTGTCATAATACATATTTAACAGGAATAAAAAAAAAAATAAAGCAAAGCGTTCTTAGTTATCTTTTAATTAAAAGAAATTTGAATAAAGTGTATTTATTTATTTTTGGGGAAAAGCGTAATTTTGATGGCATTGAATGTTTAATTAAGGAAGTCAAATCTTGGTTACAATTTTTTTTCAATAAAAATTAAGTGTTGCAGTAATAAAAGCTACAGTTTTGTTTTTCCGTTGTGATGAAAGTTTACATCCTTGATTATGTTGAAATGTTTAATTTTACTTAAAATAATATGAAATTAAAAAAATTTAAGATGTTTTAATATTATATTTTGTCAGATTTCTATGTTTATGAAAAACTAAGAAATATTTGACAAAATGATACATAAGATGCGTATGTATTTTATGCAAACTTTAAAAAAAAAAATTATGCTGCAGATTATTTTCAAATACCAAAATCGGTGTCGCAGACAAGTTTCTGCTATTGGGTACTTGGGGTTCCTAAGCACATGGAAACCCAGACAAGTTTCTGCTATTGGGTACTTGGGGTTCCTAAGCAGATGGAAACCCAGAATTGTCAGGGAATTTAAAATCGTCTGTAAGCAAAATTTTTTGGTCAAATCTGGAAAAGACAAAGAAAACCTTTCTAACTTCACTTTTGAATGGCTAAATCTCCCACAAATATGGCCATTTTTCTTTCAGATCCTTCTATGCATAGGGCATAGCCTGAAGTGAATATCTTCGTCTTGGATCGAGGAAATGTCCCCCCCACCCACCAGTCTCAAATTTTCTCGAATGCCTCTCTTTGTAGGTATAGCTACCAGTGAAGTGATTTCGAAAAGCCAATTTCCTGAGATTCGCTTCACTACAGCAATGCTTTGCATATTGCTTACACATAACAATCAAGATGTAGTCATAATTATACACCTTTACATTTTCAAAAATATTTACACTCAAAAGATTCGGTCTGTCATATTAAGAGGTTTACTTTGTATATAAATACGCTATATTAGAAACACCATCCTGATTTAATTATTAGAGTTAAGCAGCTTAAGAATAAGATCAACTTTTGGATGAATGACCCACTTGTACAGGCCTTGAGCTGTAAGTTTGAGATTTGCATTCCTTTTTGAACTATAGGTCCATTGACGGATCTAGCAAGGGGTGGAGGGGGTGGTTGCCCCCCTCCCCGTGAGGGTTAAATAGGTAAAAAATAAACATGATGAAGAATATTTTATGTGTTGTTACGACTGTAATAAACAAAGTCTTACACTGGAGTCCAAAAATCCCCAAGTCTTCGGGAAATGCGATCCAGACTTTTTTTTTTCCACAAATCTACAAGCTTCTCGCTCTTTAAGCTACTTTTTCAGTAAGTGTTGCTTCAGCAGAAAGTAGTTTTTTTTATCGTTGAAGTGCCTACAAACTTGACTTTGAACTTGGATCTCAGAAGAGAAACTTTTAATACATACCCACACACAGAAATATTCATCTTGATATAAATAAAGTGATTGAAAAATTTTCAAAGAGACAAGATGGCTTGACTTCGCACTTAACTTTCTCAACTACACAATAATTTTCAACACCCACATAAATATAAATTATTAAACTACTCTACATAACTTATTAAATCTAATTATTTTTAAAAAAAAGTTGCTTGTTATCAAAAAAAAGTAAAACGATTACAATGTTTTTATAGTTTAAATTTAAACTTGTTCTATTAATTACATTGTAAATTATCGTTTTTGGTTATTGTATATATCTCCTTTACTAGCTTATCTTTCTGTTATACTTAACTATAACCTACCCCAAACCATACAGTTTAATTAAAGTCCAATTTTAGTTCATTGACGTAAATTAAATATATCGGCGAGTATAAAGGAAGGCTAGTAATATAACAACATTTACTTAAACTATTTAATAGTCCAAAACTAAAAATTTCCCCGGTGAAGGCCCCCGTAACGACATCCTGGATCCGTCATTGTATAGGTCTAGCGTATTATTGCACACAGTCAGTAACTAAATTCAAGGACACTTTCTGTAAAATACTTCCATTATGAAAGGCAGAGAGGCCTTCTTCCTACAGTGGATGATGTTGCTGTTGACAAGATAATATCTGCATTTTTTATTTTTCCAATTTAGACAAGAGTTAATGAAGCAAATAGAGGAGCTAGAGGATGACTTAGAAAAACAGCAGTCGATATACGAAGCCGAGATGCAATCACTTCAGGATGTCCTCAACCATCAGAAAACTATCATTGAGGACCTCGAGATGCAAATTGCACAAATGGAGCAGCAGTTCTCGGCCGTTGACCACAACGTTAATGTATTTGGGCGTAAAAATGCAAGCTTGGAGGATGAATTGATCCAGCTTAAAGAAGAGGTGTGTAGATTTTTTTTTCTCACCCCCCAGAGCTTTATCAAGCAAAATAACATTCAAAGGAGGGATTTTAAAATTAATTTTGACATCTCAGATGGGCAAAACCATTCTTTTTGATAATGCACTCCATCATTCCCATTCTTTAAAAAGAATGATTTTTTTAAACTCATTCTTATTCCTTAAACGTGATTTAGGGACTTAGAAAGATACACTTTAGGGGGGCACAGGTTTGGATATCAGTGTTAGGAGAAATAAATCATTTTAAATCAATTCTTTGAGTAGGAATCCATTCATTTGAGTCATTCACTAACAAGGGAAGGTCTCGAGGTTGAGAACGTGGGTTTTATGGGGTGGAATGATGTCATTAGAAGGCTTGTAAAAAATTATTAGTCACATATTCAAGCTTTCTTCATAGCAGCTATTAATATCGGTGTGAGGAGTCCTGGAAGGTCAAAAATATTAACCTTTTTTGACATTTTAAATTGCAATACTTTCATACTGAATGCTTATTTTCAAAATCTTTTTGTTGTATTATGTACTTCACTTAAATTCATTAGACACACATTACGTAATTTTTTCATTATAAATTGTTATTGGTTGGTTTTGAGGATTTAAAAACTGTCGCTAAATTAGAAAATAATATATTTAATTTAATAATTATTAATAATAAAAATAATTATTTTATGATTTGGGGTAATAAGGTTAAACATTCGCTGCTTCTCCCAATAAATACAGTTTTAAATTGGATGGATTTGGCTTATATTTATTTTCGGCTTCAACTCTTCAGCGACTCTTCACCTCAAGCCAACTGAATTTCAAATTTCTTTGAGACAGATGCACTATACCATTGACTCGAATTTGACTCCCAATGGCATCACAGAATGCCTACCATTTTTCTACCCACCATCATCTGAGGTTTGGTTCTCTTGTTGATGTTTAGATTCCCCAGAGAACTGTAGGTCCTGGCACAGCTTAACTTTTGTTGTCCTGGAACACAAACGAAGCTACTAAAGACTGAGAAAGAGCTGTTTAAAAATTAATTCTGTTTTAATAATTATAATATGAATAGGTTTTTCTATGATTTGAATAAAAAATCAATTATTTTAATGTATTATAGGACTTGTAGTTTAATTCAGGGACAGAGAGGAGAAATTTACGATGAACAATCTATTTCCTTTCATCTTCGACTTTTGGGAATTAAAACATAAGTTCTAGCTTAAACTTAAAATTGGAGGATAATCACTATTTCATTAGGTCAGTGACACCTGCTCCACCTTTTATTTTGATAATCGAAGGATGGTTTTGTTTCCAAATGTTATGAACAGTTCAACTCATAACTGTCTGTATTTTTCATGTAGGAAATCTCCCCCAATTCACGCAACTTTATGATGAAGAGTCGCATCATACATATTTATTAACTGCTTTACCCACCAAACACTCTTACTCTCTTTGAAATCGGGCATTTGTGTGGATGCCACAGTGGCAGCTTACAATTAGTACCTGATGCTTTTATGCGAATGGCTTAATGGATTTTAATAATTGAAGTACAAAATTTAAGCAGATGCGTAGAACCAGGGTGTGATTGAATCATATACTCAACTTTCTTCAAGATTTAGTTTGTTACAGAGAAGAGGTTTGGATTACTCATGAAACTGTAGGTCTTGGCACAATATGGCCATAGCTTCTCTTGCACCATAAAGCACCTAAATGTCCTTGCATTATAATGACACATACTAATGCACATGAGTGTCCTTGTACCATAAAGCATGTAATTGTCCTTGCGCTATAAAGCACATATTTGTCCTTGCACCATCAAGCATATAACTATTCTTGACTTTTAAAGCATATAAATGTCCTTACACCATCAAGCATATAACTATTCTTGAATTTTAAAGCATATAAATGTCCTTTCACCATAAAGCACATAGTTGTCATTGTACCATCAAGCATGTAGTTCTCCTTGCACCATAAAACAAATGAACGAATGATTAAATGTTAGCATTAAAGTATAATAATGAATTTTCTTTTGTTCCAGATTGCGAAATATATCACTCAAATTTCATCCTTGAAGACAAGTAACTTAAATCTAACACAAGAATTGAATCAAGCTTTTGAAAATTATAAAGATGCTGAAAGTGTCATCGACCAGCTGACAAATGATTTGGAAAGCACAAATGTAACTTTTTCTTTAAAGCTATCAAACTTGTCGGAAACCTTTGAAAAAAATAAAAAAAAATAAAAGAAACATATGGCAGTAAAGTAATATGACTTCGGACCTTGATATAACTCATTGAACTTGACGTTAAAGGGGATTTACTTTGAGTTATGATTGGGGGGGGGGTGAAAATCACTTTGACTTATCGAGAACTTTGGATTGCCAAGGATACACTGTATAATATAATCTGCAAAAGTTTGCATACTTCTGTATTCAACGATATAATACATTATCAATTATAATCATGTTTTGTCCCAATTAATTCTGTTAAATATTGGAACTAATTGGGATCAAACATGATTTCCCCGATGATCACAAACTTGTGTAACTGAATTCTTCCATCAAGTGAAATAAAGAAGCGGTTAATAAAAGTAAATGTTTATCTTTTTGTCAAGTTTATACGTTCTTAATTAAATTTATTAAAGCTATTTATGCTGTGTGTTCAGCTGAAAAGCTAGCACCCTGTATATCTTTCGATAGGTGTTGAGTAGAAAAAAAACCAAACCTAAACTTACCAATTTTTATTTCCGGTGGAGGGAAGCTCAAAATTAATATCAAAGAAATTTTTTATTCAACCCCTTGGCCCCCCAATTTTGAATTTCAAATGACACCCCCTATCTTGTGATACACCATTTTAAACTGTAAAAAAATAAAACATTTCTGCGAAAAAAAAAATTGAATTGGTTTATGCATTCGGGAGAAAGAGCAAAAATAGAATTGTTATTTTGATCCTTTTAAACAATACTAGAGAAATAGAGCGCTTGATCTATCTTTTGATTGAATGAAGTGATTTACACACTGTCTGTCCAGAAAATCAGGTTTCTTTTGCGTGTTGGTCATGCACAGTGATACTCGTTCATTACTTCCATCGTGATATCAGTGCGAATAACACAAAAGAACGATTTTATTTTTAGCTATTTCTCCTGAATGCATGAAACAACTGAATTTTTTTCCACAGAAATGTTTTATTTTTAACACTGTTTAAAATGATATATCACAAGGAAGGGGGTGCCATTTGAAAACTCAAAGTTGGGTGGGTTGGGGTGTTTGAATGAGAACTTTCTTTGATATTAATTTTGGGCTTCCCCTCGGAAATAAAAATTGACGTGGTTTTTTTTTAACATTTCTACTCAACTCTTATCAAGAGATATACAGGGTGTTATCTTTTCAACTGAACACACTGTATATAAAATTGACATTAAAATAATGTTGGAAAATATATACCGATATTATCACTTCTATAGATATTATCTTTATTATCCTATAAATATTACCTTTGCGATGGTGAGAATGATAATTTTTTCAATTGTTACAGTAAGCAGTTGATTACTGAAACCCCATGTGGATTGAGGTAATTGACTATTTACTACAATTTCATGCTTTTGTACACCTCGCTTCCCTTGGAATATGTCTATTTTTTATTTTCTGTGTGCAGGTAAGGGTTTACCGAAAATTTCCCTGCATTATGACTTTATCCTTAGCTTGACACAAGCGACCCATAGTTCAAGGTTCATGTAGTTTTGGGCAGGGTTCCCAGGCAGTTGGATAACCTGGAATTGTCAGGGCATTTGAAATTGACCCTAAAAGGTCAGGGGTGGGGAAGGGACCTTTTTAATTTCTGATTCAAATAGTTAAATTTTATGCAAATGTGAAGCTATTTTTCCCAAAAATGAAGTTCAGTTTAAAGTTTTGTTTGCGATCAGTTAAGGAATCTTTTTCTCCAGTGGGAATTTTGCTGCATCTTGAAATCCTCCACAGTCACACATCTTATTGTTTTTTGCTGAAAATTGGCACGTGGTTGAGTTTGTCTTACACCTCCTGAA
Source organism: Dysdera silvatica (assembly GCA_006491805.2). NCBI lineage: Eukaryota > Metazoa > Arthropoda > Arachnida > Araneae > Dysderidae > Dysdera > Dysdera silvatica. Next base: position 1,516 of record QLNU02007113.1, on the reverse strand, counting down.
CCCCAATCCTCCCTTGTCCTGTTCGGTGCCCTTTAAACTGCGTAGAGAAGTTCTTTTTCAAAGTCACTTCCCATTATATGAACTCATCTCTTTCCCCATGATGTTTCCCCTCTAATGCAAATTGAGGTTATTTGTATTTTTCGCCTCATACTATGTATTCACAATGTGCTATTTTTCTTCTTCTGAGTACAGTCAAACCCTGTTGAGACGAATACCAAGGGGGATAGAAAATCTGTTCGTATTAACAATAATTAGTCTTATCCGGAAAGGATAGTATCCTATATAGTTTGACACAAATTCAGAAAATAGTTTGTATTAAAAGTAATTCGTCTTAAGTGTGTTTGTCTTAACCAGGTTCGACTGTATTGAAGATAGTTCTTTTTTGTATAGGATTTGTTCAAAATTTCTTGGTTGGAGATCTGGTCAGCTTACAGAAAAGTCGGAAGGGGAGGGGGGGGGGGAAGAATCTTTTTAACTTCCATTTTGAGGCCTAATCACTCAAAAGCATGAAGCCGTTTTTCCTACAACCGTGTTTTGCAACCAAATTCACATAACCGGGTCCCTACGGTTGGTTAGGGTATTAATCTTTTTGTTGGTAATTGTAAACCTACTTATGTTTGCCTGTTGTATTTAATTTTAAGTAAATTCAGTTTAAATATGATTTTTTTTTATTCAATATATATATTTAAATTTAATTTCCAAAAATATTTAAATTTGGTAGTTTGTAATTACGTTTTTCGTTGTTGCTTCCTTGACTCATAAAGCACACTTCATTTCATAGGCAACCTACAACCATGAGAAGGTCAAACTCAACGAAACACTCTCTCAGCAAGCAAAACTCATTGATTTTCTGCAAGTCAAGACAGAAAATATGGAAAAGCGAAAGAAGGTTTGCTGTTCTATTCAGTGTTTCTCTACTTCCTGATCATTTATTGCCAATTTAGACAATTGTTAGCCGAAACTGTGATTTTTTTTATCTACTTTTACTAGCCACATTCTCTTGGTCTAAACTACATGATGCAAGAATTTCAGACCAAAGTCACTGTTTTATTCATTAATTATTATATGCATTGAGTCATGAATGCAAGTTAACACAAAGCTCAGGGTATTTTTAATGTATTTACTATTACGTTATTGTTTTTATTTTTTATTTTATTTACATTTTAAAATACATTCACAGTAATTCTGTATTCATTACATGTGAATAAAAAAAAAATGTTCGTTTGACTTCTTGATTTGGGTATAATATGAATATTAACGAATTGTGAGAATGTGTCTTTACACACTTGTGGCTAAGTGGTGTAACCTACTCACTCACCAAGGTGGCTAGGTGGTTTCACTTACCCGGTTTCAAGCGTGGCTAAGTAGTTTAACATAGTTTTCCACCAGAGTGGTTTAGTGACTTCTGCCTAGTCACCAGGCTGGATGATTGGTCCAACTTACTTTGTCAGCATAACCTAAGTGGTCAAACTTCATAGGGGTAAGTTGTCTATAATATGGGTTTACTAACTTGTTT
>QLNU02007109.1:0-37692 GCA_006491805.2 Dysdera silvatica | reverse complement strand
TTATTTGGCCCAAAACGGGACATTTAATTTTTTTCGAAAATCGCAAAAAATTGCAGGTGAATGTATGGAAAATGTTCGAAAATTTTGATAGCCTCATTTTGTTAAAAAGCGGGGCTTATACGAAGCAACTCATTGCGATTGTTCCGAAGATATGGTTTCTAGGACGATAGGAGCATTATTTGGCCCAAAACGGGACATTTTATTTTTTTCGAAAATCGAAAAAAATTGCATGCGAAAGTATGGAAAATTTTCGAAAATTTCGAATGCCTCATTTTGTTCCAAAGTTGGGTTTATACGAACCAGCTCAGTGCGAGTGTTCCAAAAATATCGATTTCAGAACGATAGGAGCATTATTTGGCCCAAAACGGGCCTTTTAATTTTTTTCGAAAATCGAAAAAAATTGCATGTGAAAGTATGGAAAATTTTCGAAAATTATGATACCCTCATTTTGTTAAAAAGTGGGGCTTATACGAAGCAAATCACTGCGATTGTTCCGAAAATATGGTTTTTAGGACGACAACACCGTTATTTGACCCAAAACGGGACATTTAATTTTTTTCGAAAATCGCAAAAAATTGCAGGTGAATGTACGGAAAATTTTCGAAAATTATGATACCCTCATTTTGTTAAAAGGTTGGGCTTTTACGAAGCAACTCACTGCGATTGTTTCCGAAAATATGGTTTTTAGGACGACAGCACCGTTATTTGGCCCAAAACGGGACATTCAATTTTTTTTCGAAAATCGCAAAAAATCTCAGGTCAATGTATGGAAAATTTTCGAAAATTTCGATACCCTTATTTTGTTAAAAGGTTGGGCTAAGACGAAGCAACTCACTGCGATTGTTCCGAAAATTTGGTTTTTAGGACGATAGGAGCATTTCTTGGCCGAAAACGGGACATTTAATTTTTTTCGAAAATCGCAAAAAATTGCAGGTGAATGTACGGAAAATTTTCGAAAATTATGATACCCTCATTTTGTTAAAAAGTGGGGCTTATACGAAGCAAATCACTGCGATTGTTCCGAAAATATGGTTTTTAGGACGACAACACCGTTATTTGACCCAAAACGGGACATTTAATTTTTTTCGAAAATCGCAAAAAATTGCAGGTGTATGTATGGAAAATTTTCGAGAATTATGATACCCTCATTTTGTTAAAAGGTTGGGCTCAGACGAAGCAACTCACTGCGATTGTTCCGAAAATATGGTTTTAAGGACGACAGCACCGTTATTTGGCCCAAAACGGGACATTTAATTTTTTTCGAAAATCGCAAAAAATTGCAGGTGAATGTACGGAAAATTTTCGAAAATTATGATACCCTCATTTTGTTAAAAGGTTGGGCTCAGACGAAGCAACTCACTGCGATTGTTCCGAAAATATGGTTTTTAGGACGACAGCACCGTTATTTGGCCCAAAACGGGACATTTAATTTTTTTCGAAAATCGCAAAAAATTGCAGGTGTATGTATGGAAAATTTTCGAGAATTATGATACCCTCATTTTGTTAAAAGGTTGGGCTCAGACGAAGCAACTCACTGCGATTGTTCCGAAAATATGGTTTTAAGGACGACAGCACCGTTATTTGGCCCAAAACGGGACATTTAATTTTTTTCGAAAATCGCAAAAAATTGCAGGTGTATGTATGGAAAATTTTCGAGAATTATGATACCCTCATTTTGTTAAAAAGCGGGGCTTATACGAAGCAAATCACTGCGATTGTTCCGAAAATATGGTTTTTAGGACGACAGCACCGTTATTTGGCCCAAAACGGGACATTTAATTTTTTTTCGAAAATCGCAAAAAATTGCAGGTGAATGAATGGAAAATGTTCGAAAATTTTGATAGCCTCATTTTGTTAAAAAGCGGGGCTTATACGAAGCAACTCATTGCGATTGTTCCGAAGATATGGTTTTTAGGACAACAGGACCATTATTTGGCCCAAAACGGGCCTTTTAAATTTTTTCGAAAATCGAAAAAAATTGCATGTGAATGTATGGAAAATTTTCGAAAATTTATTTTGCCTCAATTTGTTCCAAAGTTGGGTGTATACGAACCAGCTTATTGTGAGTGTTCCGAAAATATCGATTTCAGAACCATAGGACCATTATTTGGCCCAAAACGGGCCTTTTAAATTTTTTCGAAAATCGAAAAAAATTGCAGGTGAACGTATGGAAATTTTTTGAAAATTTCGATTCCCTCATTTTGTTAAAAAGCGGGGCTTATACGAAGCAACTCACTGCGATTGTTCCGAAAGTATGGTTTTTAGGGCGACAGCACCGTTATTTGGCCCAAAACCGGTAATTTAATTTTTTTCGAAAATCGCAAAAAATAGCAGGTGAATGTATGGAAAACGTTCGAAAATTTTGATAGCCTCATTTTGTTAAAAAGCGGGGCTTATACGAAGCAACTCATTGCGATTGTTCCGAAGATATGGTTTTTAGGACAACAGGACCATTATTTGGCCCAAAACGGGCCTTTTAAATTTTTTCGAAAATCGAAAAAAATTGCATATGAAAGTATGGAAAATTTTCGAAAATTATGATACCCTCATTTTGTTAAAAGGTTGGGCTCAGACGAAGCAACTCACTGCGATTGTTCCGAAAATATGGTTTTTAGGACGACAGCACCGTTATTTGGCCCAAAACGGGACATTTAATTTTTTTCGAAAATCGCAAAAAATTGCAGGTGAATGTACGGAAAATTTTCGAAAATTATGATACCCTCATTTTGTTAAAAAGTGGGGCTTATACGAAGCAAATCACTGCGATTGTTCCGAAAATATGGTTTCTAGGACGATAGGAGCATTATTTGGCCCAAAACGGGACATTTAATTTTTTTCGGAAATCGAAAAAAATTGCAGGTAAAGGTATGGAAAATTTTCGAAAATTTCGATGCCCTCATTTTGTTGAAATGTTGGACTTATAAGAAGCAACTCACTGCGATTGTTCCAAAAATATGGTTTTAAGGACGACAGCACCGTTATTTGGCCCAAAACGGGACATTTAATTTTTTTTCGAAAATCGCAAAAAATCCCAGGTGAATGTATGGAAAATTTTCGACAATTTCGATACCTTCATTTTGCTAAAAAGTTGGGCTTGTACGAAGCAACTCACTGCGATTGTTCCGAAAATATGGTTTTTAGGACGACAGGACATTATTTGGCCCAAAACGGGACATTTAATTTTTTTCGAAAATCGCAAAAAATTGCAGGTGAATGTACGGAAAATTTTCGAAAATTATGATACCCTCATTTTGTTAAAAGGTTGGGCTCAGACGAAGCAACTCACTGCGATTGTTCCGAAAATATGGTTTTAAGGACGACAGCACCGTTATTTGGCCCAAAACGGGACATTTAATTTTTTTCGAAAATCGCAAAAAATTGCAGGTGAATGTATGGAAAATGTTCGAAAATTTTGATACCCTCATTTTGTTAAAAAGCGGGGCTTATACGAAGCAACTCACTGCGATTGTTCCGAAGATATGGTTTTTAGGACGACAGGACCATTATTTGGCCCAAAACGGGCCTTTTAAATTTTTTCGAAAATCGAAAAAAATTGCATGTAAAAGTATGGAAAATTTTCGAAAATTTTGATAGCCTCATTTTGTTAAAAAGCGGGGCTTATACGAAGCAACTCATTGCGATTGTTCCGAAGATATGGTTTTTAGGACAACAGGACCATTATTTGGCCCAAAACGGGCCTTTTAAATTTTTTCGAAAATCGAAAAAAATTGCGTGTAAAAGTATGGAAAATTTTCGAGAATTATGATACCCTCATTTTGTTAAAAGGTTGGGCTCAGACGAAGCAACTCACTGCGATTGTTCCGAAAATATGGTTTTTAGGACGACAGCACCGTTATTTGGCCCAAAACGAGACATTTAATTTTTTTTCGAAAATCGCAAAAAATCCCAGGTGAATGTATGGAAAATGTTCGAAAATTTTGATACCCTCATTTCGTTAAAAAGCGGGTCTTATACGAATCAACTCACTGCGATTGTTCCGAAGATATGGTTTTTAGGACGACAGGACCATTATTTGGCCCAAAACGGGCCTTTTAAATTTTTTCGAAAATCGAAAAAAATTGCATGTGAAAGTATGGAAAATTTTCGAAAATTTCGATTGCCTCATTTTGTTAAAAAGCGGGGCTTATACGAAGCAACTCATTGCGATTGTTCCGAAGATATGGTTTTTAGGACAACAGGACCATTATTTGGCCCAAAACGGGCCCTTTAATTTTTTTCGAAAATCGAAAAAAATTGCAGGTAAAAGTATGGAAAATTTTCGAAAATTATGATACCCTCATTTTGTTAAAAGGTTGGGCTCAGACGAAGCAACTCACTGCGATTGTTCCGAAAATATGGTTTTAAGGACGACAGCACCGTTATTTGGCCCAAAACGGGACATTTAATTTTTTTTCGAAAATCGCAAAAAATCCCAGGTGAATGTATGGAAAATTTTCGAAAATTTCGATACCCTCATTTTGCTAAAAAGTTGGGTGTATACGAACCAGCTTATTGTGAGTGTTCCAAAAATATCGATTTCAGAACGATAGGACCATTATTTGGCCCAAAACGGGCCTTTTAAATTTTTTCGAAAATCGAAAAAAATTGCATGTAAAAGTATGGAAAATTTTCGAAAATTTCGACTGCCTCATTTTGTTAAAAAGCGGGGCTTATACGAAGCAACTCATTGCGATTGTTCCGAAGATATGGTTTTTAGGACAACAGGACCATTATTTGGCCCAAAACGGGCCTTTTAAACTTTTTCGAAAATCGAAAAAAATTGCATGTGAAAGTATGGAAAATTTTCGAAAATTATGATAGCCTCATTTTGTTAAAAAGCGGGGCTTATACGAAGCAACTCACTGCGATTGTTCCGAAGATATGGTTTTTAGGACAACAGGACCATTATTTGGCCCAAACGGGACATTTAATTTTTTTCGAAAATCGCAAAAAATTGCAGATGAAATTATGAAAAATTTTCGAAAATTTCGATTCCTTCATTTTGTCCCAACGTTGGGTTTGTACGAAGCAACTCACTGCGATTGTTCCGAAGATATGGTTTTTAGGACAACAGGACCATTATTTGGCCCAAAACGGGCCTTTTAAATTTTTTCGAAAATCGCAAAAAATTGCAGGTGAATGTACGGAAAATTTTCGAAAATTATGATACCCTCATTTTGTTAAAAAGTGGGGCTTATACGAAGCAAATCACTGCGATTGTTCCGAAAATATGGTTTTTAGGACGACAACACCGTTATTTGACCCAAAACGGGACATTTAATTTTTTTCGAAAATCGCAAAAAATCCCAGGTGAATGTATGGAAAATTTTTCGCAAATTTCGATGGCCTCTCATTTTGTTAAAAAGTTGAGCTTATACGAAGCAACCTCACTGCGATTGTTTCCGAAAAATACGGTTTTTAGAACGATAGGGGCATTATTTGGCCCGAAACGGGACATTTAGTTTTTTTTGCGAGCCAATCGCAAAAAAATCGCAAGTGAATGTATGGAAAATTTTCGGAAATTTCGATGCCCTCATTTTGTTAAAAAGTGGGGCAATATACGAAGCAACTCATTGCGATTGTGTTCCGAAAATACGGTTTTAGGACGATAGGGGCAATTTATTGGCCCAAAACGGGACATTTTAATTTTTTTCGAAAATCGCAAAAAATTGAAGGTGAATGTATGGAAAATTTTCGAAAATTTCGATGCCCTTATTTTGTTAAAATGTCGGGCTTATAAGAAGCAACTCACTGCGATTGTTCCAAAAATATGGTTTTTAGGACGATAGGAGCATTATTTGGCCCAAAATGGGCCTTTTAAATTTTTTCGAAAATCGCAAAAAATCCTAGGTGAATGTATGGAAAATTTTCGAAAATTTCCATACCCTCATTTTGCTAAAAAGTTGGGCTTGTACAAAGCAACTCACTGCGATTGTTCCAAATATATCGATTTTAGGACGATAGGAGCATTATTTGGCCCAAAATGGGACATTTAATTTTTTTTCGAAAATCGAAAAAAATCGCAGGTGAATGTATGGAAAATTTTCGAAAATTTCGATGCCCTTATTTTGTTAAAATGTCGGGCTTATAAGAAGCAACTCACTGCGATTGTTCCAAAAATATGGTTTTTAGGACGATAGGAGCATTATTTGGCCCAAAACGGGACATTTATTTTTTTTCGTAAATCGCAAAAAATCCCAGGTGAATGTATGGAAAATTTTCGGAAATTTCGGTACCCTCATTTTGCTCAAAAGTTGGGCTTGTACGAAGCAACTCACTGCGATTGTTCCAAAAATATCGACTTTAGGACGATAGGAGCATTATTTGGCCCAAAACGGGACATTTTATTTTTTTCGAAAATCTCAAAAAATCCCACGTGAATGTATGGAAAGTTTTCACTTGATGTCCTCATTTTGTTAAAAAGTGGGGCTCATACGAAGCAACTCACTGCGATTGTTCCGAAAATATGGTTTTCAGGAAGATAGGAGCATTATTTGGCCGAAAACGGGCCTTTTAATTTTTTTCCAAAATCGAAAAAAATTGCATGTGAAAGTATGGAAAATTTTCGAAAATTATGATACCCTCATTTTGTTAAAAGGTTGGGCTCAGACGAAGCAACTCACTGCGATTGTTCCGAAAATATGGTTTTTAGGACGACAGCACCGTTATTTGGCCCAAAACGAGACATTTAATTTTTTTTCGAAAATCGCAAAAAATCCCAGGTGAATGTATGGAAAATGTTCGAAAATTTTGATACCCTCATTTCGTTAAAAAGCGGGTCTTATACGAATCAACTCACTGCGATTGTTCCGAAGATATGGTTTTTAGGACGACAGGACCATTATTTGGCCCAAAACGGGACATTTAATTTTTTTTCGTAAACCGCAAAAAATGCCAGGTGAATGTATGGAAAATGTTCGAAAATTTTGATACCCTCATTTTGTTAAAAAGCGGGGCTTATACGAAGCAACTCACTGCGATTGTTCCGAAAATATGGTGTTTAGGACGACAGCACCGTTATTTGGCCCAAAACGGGACATTTAATTTTTTTTCGAAAATCGCAAAACATCGCAGTTGAATGTATGGAAAATTTTCGAGAATTTCGATTACCTCATTTTGTTAAAAAGCGGGGCTTATACGAAGCAACTCACTGCGATTGTTCCGAAGATATGGTTTTTAGGACAACAGGACCATTATTTGGCCCAAACGGGACATTTAATTTTTTTCGAAAATCGCAAAAAATTGCAGGTGAATGTATGGAAATTTTTTGAAAATTTCGATTCCCTCATTTTGTTAAAAAGCGGGGCTTATACGAAGAAAATCACTGCGATTGTTCCGAAAATATGGTTTTTAGGACGACAGCACCGTTATTTGACCCAAAACGGGACATTTAATTGTTTTCGAAAATCGCAAAAAATTGCAGGTGAATGTATGGAAATTTTTTAAAAATTTCGATACCCTTATTTTGTTAAAAGGTTGGGCTTATACGAAGCAACTCACTGCGATTGTTGCGAAATTATGGTTTTTAGGGCGACAGCACCGTTATTTGGCCCAAAACCGGTAATTTAATTTTTTTTCGAAAATCGCAAAAAATTGCAGGTGAATGTATGGAAAATTTTCGAACATTTTGATAACCTCATTTGTTCCAAAGTGGGGTTTATACGAAGCAACTCACTGCGATTGCTCCAAAGATATGGTTTTTAGGACGATAAGAGCATTATTTGGCCCAAAACGGGAAATTTAATTTTTTTCGAAAACCGCAAAAAATCGCAGTTGAATGTATGGAAAATTTTCGAGAATTATGATACCCTCATTTTGTTAAAAGGTTGCGCTTAGACGAAGCAACTCACTGCGATTTATCCGAAAATATGGTTTTTAGGACGACAGCACCGTTATTTGGCCCAAAACGGGACATTCAATTTTTTTTCGAAAATCGCAAAAAATCTCAGGTCAATGTATGGAAAATTTTCGAAAATTTCGATACCCTTATTTTGTTAAAAGGTTGGGCTAAGACGAAGCAACTCACTGCGATTGTTCCGAAAATTTGGTTTTTAGGACGATAGGAGCATTTCTTGGCCGAAAACGGGACATTTAATTTTTTTCGAAAATCGCAAAAAATTGCAGGTGAATGTATGGAAATTTTTTGAAAATTTCGATTCCCTCATTTTGTTAAAAAGCGGGGCTTATACGAAGCAACTCACTGCGATTGTTCCGAAGATATGGTTTTCAGAACGATAGGACCATTATTTGGCCCAAAATGGGCGTTTTAATTTTTTTCGAAAATCGAAAAAAATTGCATGTGAATGCATGGAAAATGTTTGAAAATTTTGATAGCCTCATTTTGTTAAAAAGCGGGGCTTATACGAAGCAACTCATTGCGATTGTTCCGAAGATATGGTTTTTAGGACAACAGGACCATTATTTGGCCCAAAACAGGCCTTTTAAATTTTTTCGAAAATCGAAAAAAATTGCATGTAAAAGTATGGAAAATTTTCGAGAATTATGATACCCTCATTTTGTTAAAAGGTTGGGCTCAGACGAAGCAACTCACTGCGATTGTTCCGAAAATATGGTTTTTAGGACGACAGCACCGTTATTTGGCCCAAAACGAGACATTTAATTTTTTTTCGAAAATCGCAAAAAATCCCAGGTGAATGAATGGAAAATGTTCGAAAATTTTGATACCCTCATTTCGTTAAAAAGCGGGTCTTATACGAATCAACTCACTGCGATTGTTCCGAAGATATGGTTTTTAGGACGACAGGACCATTATTTGGCCCAAAACGGGCCTTTTAAATTTTTTCGAAAATCGAAAAAAATTGCATGTAAAAGTATGGAAAATTTTCGAAAATTTTGATAGCCTCATTTTGTTAAAAAGCGGGGCTTATACGAAGCAACTCATTGCGATTGTTCCGAAGATATGGTTTTTAGGACAACAGGACCATTATTTGGCCCAAAACGGGCCTTTTAATTTTTTTCGAAAATCGGAAAAAATTGCAGGTGAAAGTATGGAAAATTTTCGAAAATTTTGATACCCTCATTTTGTTAAAAAGCGGGGCTTATACGAAGCAACTCACTGCGATTGTTCCGAAAATATGGTGTTTAGGACGATAGGCATTATTTGGCCCAAAACGGGACATTTAATTTTTTTCGAAAATCGCAAAAAAATGCCGGAGAACGTATGGAAAATTTCGATCCCCTTATTTTGTTAAAAAGTTGGGCTTACACGAAGCAACTCACTGCGATTGTTCCAAAAACATGGTTTTTAGGACAGTAGCAGCATTATTTGGCCCAAAAAGGAAACATTTAATTTTTATCAAAAACCGCAAAAAATTGCAGGTGAATGTATGAAAAAGATTCGAAAATTTCGGTTCTCTCATTTTGTTAAAAGGTTGGGCTTGTACGAAGCAACTCACTGCGATTGTTCCGAAAAAATGTTTTTAGGACCATAGGAGCATTATTTTGCCCAAAACGGGACGTTTAATTTTTTCGAAAATCGAAAAAAATTGCATGTAAATGTATGGAAAATTTTCGAAAATTTCAATCCCCTGATTTTGTTAAAAAGTTGGGCTTGTACGAAGCAGCTCACTGCGATTGTTCCAAAAAAATGTTTTTACGACCATAGGAGCATTATTTTGCCCAAAACAGGACGTTTAATTTTTTTTCGAAAATCGCAAAAAAATGCAGGTGAACGTATGGAAAATTTCGATCCCCTCATTTTGTTAAAAAGTTGGGCTTACACGAAGCAACTCACTGCGATTGTTCCAAAAACATGGTTTTTAGGACCATAGGAGCATTATTTGACCCAAAAAGGAAACATTTAATTTTTTCAAAAATCGAAAAAAATTGCAGGTCAATGTATGGAAAATTTTCGAAAATTTCAATCCGCTGATTTTGTTAAAAAGTTGGGCTTGTACGAAGCAGCTCACTGCGATTGTTCCAAAAAAATGTTTTTAGGACCATACGAGCATTATTTGGCCCAAAACGGGACGTTTAATTTTTTTTCGAAAATCGCAAAAAATTGCAGTTGAACGTATGGAAAATTTCGATCCCCTCATTTTGTTAAAAAGTTGGGCTTACACGAAGCAACTCACTGCGATTGTTCCAAAAACATGGTTTTTAGGACCATAGGAGCATTATTTGACCCAAAAAGAAACATTTAATTTTTTTCAAAAACCGCAAAAAATTGCAGGTGAATGTATGAAAAAGATTCGAAAATTTCGGTTCTCTCATTTTGTTAAAAAGTTGGGCTTGTACGAAGCAACTCACTGCGATTGATCCAAAAACATGGTTTTTAGGACCATAGGAGCATTATTTGACCCAAAAAGGAAACATTTAATTTTTTCAAAAATCGCAAAAAATTGCAGGTGAACGTATGGAAAATTTTCGAAAATTTCAATCCCCTGATTTTGTTAAAAAGTTGGGCTTGTACGAAGCAACTCTCCGCATTTGTTCCAAAAAAACGTTTTTAGGACCATACGAGCATTATTTTTTGCCCAAAACGGAACGTTTAATTTTTTTCGAAAATCGCAAAAAATTGCAGGTGAATGTATGAAAAAGATTCGAAAATTTCGGTTCTCTCATTTTGTTAAAATGTTGGGCTTGTACGAAGCAACTCACTGCGATTTTTCCGAAAAAATGTTTTTAGGACCATAGGAGCATTATTTGGCCCAAAACGGAACGTTTAATTTTTTTCGAAAATCGCAAAAAATTGCAGGTGAATGTATGAAAAAGATTCGAAAATTTCGGTTCTCTCATTTTGTTAAAATGTTGGGCTTCTACGAAGCAACTCACTGCGATCGTTCCAAAAATATGGTTTTTAGGACCATAGGAGCATTATTTTGCCCAAAACGGGACGTTTAATTTTTTTTCGAAAATCGCAAAAAAATGCCGGTGAACGTATGGAAAATTTTCGAAAATTTCAATCCCCTGATTTTGTTAAAAAGTTGGGCTTGTACGAAGCAGCTCACTGCGATTGTTCCAAAAAAATGTTTTTACGACCATAGGAGCATTATTTTGCCCAAAACAGGACGTTTAATTTTTTCGGAAGCGCAAATTGAAGTAAAAGGCTATGAAGAATTTTCATCATTTTTGTTAAAATGTTGGGCTTGTACGAAGTAACTCACTGCGATTGTTCCAAAAACATGGTTTTTAGGACCATAGGAGCATTATTTGGCCCAAAAAGGAAACATTTAATTTTTTCAAAAATCGCAAAAAATTGCAGGTGAACGTATGGAAAATTTTCGAAAATTTCAATCCCCTGATTTTGTTAAAAAGTTGGGCTTGTACGAAGCAGCTCACTGCGATTGTTCCAAAAAAATGTTTTTACGACCATAGGAGCATTATTTGGCCCAAAACAGGCCGTTTAATTTTTTTCCAAAATCGCAAAAAATTGCAGGTGAACGTATGGAAAATTTCAATACCCTCATTTTGTTAAAAAGTTGGGCTTGTACGAAGCAACTCACTGTGATTGTTCCTAAAATATCGATTTTAGGACAGTAGCAGCATTATTTGGCCCAAAACGGAACGTTTAATTTTTTTCGAAAATCGCAAAAAATTGCAGGTGAACGTATGGAAAATTTCGATCCCCTCATTTTGTTAAAAAGTTGGGCTTACACGAAGCAACTCACTGCGATTGTTCCAAAAACATGGTTTTTAGGACCATAGGAGCATTATTTGACCCAAAAAGAAACATTTAATTTTTTTCAAAAACCGCAAAAAATTGCAGGTGAATGTATGAAAAAGATTCGAAAATTTCAATACCCTCATTTTGTTAAAAAGTTGGGCTTGTACGAAGCAACTCACTGTGATTGTTCCTAAAATATCGATTTTAGGACAGTAGCAGCATTATTTGGCCCAAAACGGGCCCTTTAATTTTTTTCGAAAATCGCAAAAAATTGCAGGTGAACGAACGTATGGAAAATTTCGATACCCTCATTTTGTTAAAAAGTTGGGCTTATACGAAGCAACTCACTGCGATTGTTCCAAAAACATGGTTTTTAGGACGATAGGAGCATTATTTGGCCCAAAACAGGCCTTTTAATTTTTTTCGGAAATCGAAAAAAATTGCAGGTGAAGGTATGGAAAATTTTCGAAAATTTCGATGCCCTCGTTTTGTTAAAATGTTGGACTTATAAGAAGCAACTCACTGCGATTGTTCCAAAAATATGGTTTCTAGGACGATAGGAGCATTATTTGGCCCAAAACGGGACATTTAATTTTTTTCGGAAATCGCAAAAAATTGAAGGTAAAAGTATGGAAAATTTTTGAAAATTTCGATCCCCTCATTTCGTTCCAAAGTTGGGCTCATACGAAGCAACTCAATGCGAATGTTCCAAAAATATGGTTTCTAGGACGATAGGAGCATTATTTGGCCCAAAATGGGCCATTTTATAGCTTTCGAAAATCGCAAAAAATCCAAGGTGAATGTATGGAAAATTTTCGACAATTTCGATACCTTCATTTTGCTAAAAAGTTGGGCTTGTACGAAGCAACTCACTGCGATTGTTCAAAAAATATGGTTTTTAGGACGATAGGTGCATTATTTGGCCCAAAACGGGACATTTAATTTTTTTTCGAAAATCGCAAAAAATCCCACGTGAATGTATGGAAAGTTTTCGGAAATTTCGATTCCCTCATTTGGCTAAAAAGTTGGGCTTGTACGAAGCAACTCACTGCGATTGTTCCAAAAACATGGTTTTTAGGACCATAGGAGCATTATTTGGCCCAAAAAGGAAACATTTAATTTTTTTCAAAAACCGCGAAAAATTGCATGTGAATGTATGAAAAAGATTCGAAAATTTCGGTTCTCTCATTTTGTTAAAAAGCTGGGCTTGTACGAAGCAACTCACTGCGATTGTTCCAAAAATATGGTTTTTATTACCATAGGACCATTATTTTGCCCAAAACGGGCCTTTTAAATTTTTTCGAAAATCGAAAAAAATTGCATGCGAAAGTATGGAAAATTTTCGAAAATTTCAATCCCCTGATTTTGTTAAAATGTTGGGCTTCTACGAAGCAACTCACTGCGATTGTTCCAAAAAAATGTTTTTACGACCATAGGAGCATTATTTTGCCCAAAACGGGACATTTAATTTTTTTTGAAAATCGCAAAAAATTGCAGGTGAACGTATGGAAAATTTCGATACCCTCATTTTGTTAAAAAGTTGGGCTTACACGAAGCAACTCACTGCGATTGTTCCAAAAACATGGTTTTTAGGACCATAGGAGCATTATTTGACCCAAAAAGGAAACATTTAATTTTTTTCAAAAACCGCAAAAAATTGCAGGTGAATGTATGGAAAATTTTCGAAAATTTCAATCCCCTGATTTTGTTAAAAAGTTGGGCTTGTACGAAGCAGCTCACTGCGATTGTTCCAAAAACATGGTTTTTAGGACAGTAGCAGCATTATTTGGCCCAAAAGGGAAACATTTAATTTTTTCGAAAATCGAAAAAAATTGCATGCAAATGTATGGAAAATTTTCGAAAATTTCGATTGCCTCAATTTGTTAAAACGTTGGGTGTATACGAACCAGCACAGTGCGAGTGTTCCAAAAATATCGATTTCAGGACGATAGGAGCATTATTTGGCCCAAAACGGGCCTTTTAAATTTTTTAATAGTTCGATACCATGATGATGATTATGATAAATTAAATGGGAAGGGGGGCCGCCCAATGATAGCACCGTAATTCCAGACCGGTTTTAACATCAAAAGGTCTTAACAGCCCATGTCTATCATACTGGCATGCAAAGACGCACTGTTGCCGTCATTTAACGTCAACCCAAAACCAACCCACTATTAATCCACCCTGAAGAGCAGATGAAATAGATGGATAGCATGAAAGAACACCCCGGCCAGCCGAAGCTCCTACGGAACCCGCCGGACACCATTGGACAGATGCATAACAGCAGGAAATGGACAGAAGCAGAGATTTTCTCGATGCGCTACTGAATATTATTGCAATCCGGAAAGGCAGGGTAACAATTAAAATTTCCTTACAGCAAATAACATGTAACTAAATGAATACTTTTTCTGATGGGTTAAAAATTAAATTCTTTTAATATGAAAATTACACTTGGAATGTCGTATTGTAGTTTCGTTGGAGAAGAAAAAAAAAATGTACTTTCTTACGCACTAACTTAAACATGTTGTAAGAATAATTTATACAAGGATTGGATAAGGAGTAATAATAGGATAATCAATTTATATTAAAAAAATAAATACGGTTTAAAACACCTAAGTTTTAAAAATTTGATATGTTTTTATAGAATGTTTATGCACTTTGGAGTGTCATTAGACCATTTTGGTGCCCTCCTCCCCACCTTTAGCTTTGCACCTAGTGCGATAGCACTGTTCGCACAGCCCTTAATCAGTCCCTGGTCTCGGTGCATGACCATAGACACCTTGTGTCACAAAACACAAATTGATTCTCTGGGCAATAGAGGATCGCATCACTCGGAGAGTTAGCTTCTTGGACAGCATTAGCTGAGCTGTTCATGTCACATAAAACATGCAATCCCGACTAACGATCCAGAATTATATAATTAAGTTTATGTGGTAATTTTATTTCATTGCTCACCATTTAAAACATATTTTTTTAGTTAAATCATTGGCTTCAGTTCTAGAAGTCTCACCATGTGTTCAATGTAGTACTTGGAAAAATATTAACTTTTTGCAGGGAAAAAAAAAAAATATATTTTAAGGTTTTTATTTTGTGCCGTGTACTAATAGTTGACGTGCATGCAATGCTTGCACATGTTCATGCATGTCTCTTAACATATAATTGCGATGTTACGTTAGTGGCATCCCTCTTACCATGTGTGTTTTTGGATGTGAAGGTTTGTCATGATTTGTAACCCTCCTTCCCCTGTGTTACTAGGGAGTTTTGAGCAGTTGCCCAATATGCTAGAGGTCTGCGGCAGTTGGCCGGAGGGAGCAGGCGTGAACCACTGTAAAGGCAAAGAGGAACAACTCCGAGAGAGTATAGCCGATGCCATGGTAGAATGCTCAATTGACGAACCGTTGCCAACAGTCTCCCGCAGTGAGACACGAGGTGATTCTTACAGTACTGATCCTGTTAAGATATAGATGGCCCACCGCAGTGGTCTCAATGTTCTTTGAATCTCTAGTACTACGTTTGTAAATAAGCAAGTTTCCAACAGAATCATTGCTTTTAATACATTTACCACTCTGCAACGTAAATTTTAAACATACTTAATGACTAATAACTTTAATACTCATGTTTAATCTTAAACTACAGGGTTAGGGGGTGTCGAAAGAGGTGCCTTCCTGGTCTGAAGTTGAACCAGGGACCACCCCCCCATGTCAACTAGACTATATTTGATGTAGAATGACCTTGTGCCATAAAAATACAACCAACTAACCATATAACCTAGAGTGCTTTGATCAGTGTGTCAACCAGGACAAGAGAACATGATCTTTTTCTTCATATTTAAGATTCGTAAGACATTCTTACCCTTTTCAGGGTTGATTCGCACTTGCCAGGTGGTTGAAACCAGTGACGTAGCTAATTTGCCATCCGGGGCAAATGAGTTTCATTGCTACCACCCCAAATGCCATTTTCATTTTTAGCTTAAGCGTACAGAATTTTTGGAAGGCTTGAGAAATTTACGAATCTCTGAGAGAGATCTATAAACAGTGTTCGGAAGTAATGCTGAGTGCAAAACTTCACAACGTATAGTTCGCATTTAGATAGCGGCAAAACATTCAAATATCTTCCGCTGAATGATGAAAAAGTTAAACAGGAAAAGTTATTTGGATGTTTTATCGCTCCTGAACTTAGGATGTGAAGTGGGGAAAACTCATAAAAATCCCAGAATGGGATAACGAACCAAAAATAGTTTTCTAAAGAGTAATTGCTGCCCCCAAATTGTGGCAACTGCCCCTTTACCCTCCCCCGTCTATACTACTGGTCAAGGTAAAGCCACTGGGGCATGTTTTTTGTTTCTCCATGCGAAATTAATGCATAGTTTTGGCATTTATGTCTAAGCTCCAATTAGTCTAGAGAAGGGTAAGCATATCTTACAAATCTTAAATGCAAAGAAAAAATGTCGTTCCTATATCCCAGTTGGCAAGACAGTTAAGGTATTCCGGTCTAGGATGGTGGTTTTCTTTTTTGCAAACAAGTTATAGCTGCAGTTTAGGCATGAGTGTAAAAAATTATTAGCTATCTCAAATTCCCCAGAAAAATTACTAAAATGTGCCTTGGTGGTTTTACATGTTGATAATTTGGCAATTGTGTTAAGCCTTAGAAACGTAAGAATATCTTACAAATATATGCACTCAATGCATAATTATGGAAGAATTTTTAGTACTTGGTTGGGCGAACAGGCAGAATTTTAAATAGTTTTGAATATTTCAATGGATAACGTTCTCATTGCATTTCTCCTGTACCTCATATCTATTTTATTTTTTTTATTTTTTTTTAATATTTCTTTAACGTGGTATGGCCTTATGCATGATTTTATGTGATAAGAATGGGGCATTAGGTGGTATAAATAATACACTAAATTTAGAGCGCTAACAAGTATTAATACATTTTCCCTTCTCACTAATTTTAGTGTTCTACTGCATTTGGTGCTAAGTGGCTGTTAATAATAGTGTGGTGTTACCCCTTTTGGTCTTTCAGACTAATTTTATTTTTTGGGACATTTATTGGCATGAGTATTTTACACTAAACATTAGTTTGACTTGGGACAGCAATGTTTTCTGTTCTACGTAAGATTCTTCTGAGTGAGTTACTCAAAATCTGAGTTATTTTCCTCGCTTAAAATATATAACTTATATTTATAATTATATATATATATATATATATCATCATCATCATATTCAACCATTATCTATCCACTGCTGGATGAAGGTCTCTCCAAATGCTTTCCACACAAGTCTATCCTGGGCCATTCGTTTCCACGTCACCCCAACCTGTTTTCTTATTTCATCCACCCATCTAGTTTGAGGACGTTTTCTAGGTCTTCGGTGGTCTCTTGGAATCCAGTTCAGAATTTCTGTTGTCCATCGTTGATCAGTTCTTCTTGCAATATGCCCAGCCCATCGCCATTTCAGCCCTTTTACTTTAACAATGATGTCCTCTACTCTAGTTTGCTCTCTCACCCAAGTGTTTCTTTTTCGATCTCTCCTAGTTATTCCAAGCATGCACCTCTCCATGCTCCTTTGCGTTGTCTGTAACTTTCGTATTGCTCCAACTGTTAGACTCCATGTCTCTGATCCATAAGAGAGGACTGGCAATACACACTGGTTGAAGACCTTTCTTTTTAGACACAAAGGCAATTTCCCCTTCAGGATAAAACTGTTTCTTCCAAATGCACTCCAGCCAAGTTTAATACGTCTGTTGAGTTCTTTCATAATGTTGCCATCCATTGAAATCAGCTGGCCAAGGTAAATATATGAATCAGCAATTTCTAGCTCAATGTTGTCAACTTGTATTTTTGTTTCCTCTACGAAATTATTGAACATGATCTTAGTTTTTTGTAGGTTCATCTTGAGTCCAACTTCTTTACTTCTAGTTGAGAGCTCCTGTACCATGTCTTGGAGTTCTGATGGGTTCGTTGAAAAAATAACAATGTCATCAGCAAACCGCAGATGATTTAAATATTCACCATTTATTTTTATTCCCTTGTTATTCCAATTTATCAGCTGAAAAATCATCTGTAAAGCTGAAGTAAAAAGTTTTGGAGAAATGGTATCTCCCTGCCTCACACCTTTACCAATTTTGATAGTTTTGGTATCTTTATGTAACCGAAATTTTGCACTTGCATTTTTATACACACGTTTCACCATGTCAATGTACACATCCTCAATGTCTGTTGATCTTAAAGAGTTGATGACTGCTGATGTTTTAATAGAGTCAAAGGCCTTCTCATAGTCAATAAATGCAACACACAATGGAAGTTCATATTCATGTGTTCTTTCAATTAATTCTCTTAATACTTGAATATGGTCCACTGTACTGAATCCACTTCGAAATCCAGCTTGTTCTCTTGGTTGAGCTGCATCTAATTTTTTCTGCAGGCGATGTGTTAGCACTTTTGTGAAGATTTTATAAATAGCAGGTAACAAGCTAATTGGTCGGTAATTTTTCAAATCCTCTTTATCACCTTTTTTATGCAAAAGAATTACTGTTGCAGAATCCCATTGGTTTGGTATGTTACCGCTGTTAAGACATTTGGTAAAGAATTTTGCAAGTATGTCTTCTACATATTCTCCAGCTTCTTTTAGGATATCTAATGTAATACCATCATCACCAGGGGCTCTTCCTTTCTTCATATTTTTTATTGCAAATGAAACTTCTTCTTTTAAGATTTTAGGAGCTGTTCCTTCGACTATTTCAATGTCTTCGTTTAATCCACTGTTACTTTCGTATAGATTTTTGTAGAATTCTTCAACTCTTCTAAGTATTTCTTCCCTATTTCTTGTTACGGTGCCATCCTCTCCTTTTAATGCAATGATGTGTTTCTTCCCAACAGATAAACTTCCTTTAACAACCCTAAGGCTCTTGTTATTTTCAATGGCTTTCCTTACTAGCTCACAGTTGAATTTTCTTATGTCTTCTTTCATGCTTTTGCGCAGAGTTTTACAAAGTTCTATGTACTCAATCCTGGAACTGGTATTTTGATTGTCCACCTTCATATCTCTTCGCCTTTTCATGAGCTGTTTCGTCTTCTCAGATAATTTGCTATTGTGCTTTTTACAGGTTACACCACCAATTTCCCCAGCAGTTTCAACTATTGTCTTAACAATGTTTTCATTTGCTTCTGAGATATCAATTTCTTCAATAAGTCCTTCCAGTGCAGAAAAGCGATTTTTTAATTCCAACTTGAATGCCTCGGTATTTTCTTTTAATTTCTTTAAATCCACCCTCTTACTTACTTGTTTCCTAATGAGCTTCTGTCGTTCTAATTTAGTATTTAAGTGCATTTTACATCTCACCATTCGATGATCACTTCCAGTATTAAATCTGTTCAGTACGCTGCAATCTTCAATAATTGATTTCTTGTTTGCCAGGATATAGTCAATTTCACTAGTTCCCCCATTTGGGTGTTTCCATGTCCATTTTCTTTGCGGTTTCTTCTTAAAAAATGAATTCATGATGCTAAGGTTTTCAGCTTCTGCAAATTCGATGAGTTGATCGCCACGTTCATTCCTTTCCCCATATCCGTATTTACCAACCGATGTCTCTCCTTGTTCCTGTTGTCCAATTCTTGCATTGAAATCCCCCATGATGAGCTTGATATGTTGTTTCCCTTTGGTGTGTAACTCTTTGATTTCTTCATAAAATTCTTCAACCTCCTCGTCGGTATGGCTTGATGTTGGTGCATATACCTGTACTATCTGAAGTTGGTATCGCTGGGTTAGTTGAACAACGAGCCTCGCTGCTCGATCTGATGTACTTTCAACTTCCAGAAGACAGTCTTTAATTCTTTTGTTGATTAAGAAGCCAACACCACTTGTTCTTCCAGTTTCCGTTCCTCTATAATAAAACAAATGTCCACTTTTAAGTTCCACCAACTCTTCACCTTTTCTTCTAACTTCACTGAGTCCTACAATGTCCCATTTGATCTTGTCAAGTTCTTCTTCCAATTCCTGAAGTTTTGCTTCAGAAGCAAGGGATCGTCCATTATACGTTGCCAAGGTCAATAACAAACGGCAGCCTGGGCCATTCCAGTGATTCTTAGCACCCCCTGCTTTCATGCCACACTGACCGCTGCCTTGATCAGGAGCACTCCAGCACCTGGAGACTAGGGGCCATGGTTTCTGGTGTGTCAACATAATGGAGGAATTAGCCATAATTTCACCACGCTGGCTAGACGGGTTGGTGAATTAGCCCTCCCCTTCCGCCTTTCTATCCGTGTAGCAAATATTAATTTGCCACATAAATAGAAAGCTCAGCCTGCACCACTTGAAGGCGGGGTAGGACACTAGGTTACTGGCCTGGCCGGTTCCACACATCGTCACATACGTTCAGCGTGTGGGTCTCCTTCCAGTTAGATACCAGCAACCCTTTTGCAGGCCATATATATATATATATATATATATATATATATATATATATATTATTAAATTATATAAATATAATATATATTATAATAATCGCTTATAACTAACGGTAATCTGGAAGTGGCTATGTTCAAATACCTTTGCAAATAGACTGGGTAAACTTGTATGTTGAACAGAGCAATCCCTGTCAGGGAAACGGTTGTTAAACTTTATATGGGCTCTGCAGTAGTAATGCATTTATTTTGCATGACATTAACCCAGGTTCAACTGACAACAGTGCCAAAATAGAACGTTGTAGCGTATGTGGGGGGCTCATGAGTGTGGCTCGAGCGCCTTTTAAAGATTTTGTGATGTGGTCTATAAAAAATGCTTTTAATATCCAATGGTGGGGGGAGGGGTGTTGAGCCTTTCCTATGCTGCTTGATGCTATTGGAATTTTCTGTTGTCAATTTACTATGGACTATATGGGCAAAACAGAAATGGCAACAGCTGAACCACATTCCACAAAATGAACCTGAACACTGTTTTTGCTGAGCTTTAGCAGTTTTAGCTCACTTGTGTGGTACAAGTTCAACATAAAATAGAATTCACTTATGCTAAGTTTTTTTTTATAAAATAATGGTAAAAGACACTATTGAACATGTCTTTTCAAATGGTAGATATTTGCTTTCAGGTATTTTTAACATCAATGGTCTCATGTTGCTCAGCTAAGTGTTCATTTTCACAGTTGAAGTATATTAAAAATTCCAGTGGAACAACTGTGGAAAGATAGACTGATTGTCTTACGTCTGCTAAGTATTGGAGCAGATGTGTCTTCACGTAAAACTAGTTTTGAGGATTTGATCAAAAAGACTTCTTGCAATTAGAAAATGTAAGAGAAAACTTTTTCAGATATAAATAAAGTGGGAGTATAATACAAAAATAAACATTTTCTATTGTAAGTTTTTTGTTTGGGGAAAATAAAATTTTATTGTACTGTTTATTATTTACGTTTGGAATCGGATGAATTGGAAACACAAATCTGTAGGTCCCTGTAAAGGCCCTAAAACGACACTGGGTAAATTCATCACCAAAAGCAACAGCTTAATCAATATCAACATTAATATCGTGTAAATCAATGTCAGTGTTAATCAATATCAACAAATTAAAAGTTTTGAATTTTCTTTGAAGAGAAAAGATGAGTTTAAAAGCATTTTTTTAAACCTTTTAATGATTTCAACTTCATAAAAAAAATTCCCTGGAGCATCTGAAATTTTTTTTTTTTACAGTTGTGGTATAGTCATTTTTAATTATTCATTGTTATTAATTCATTATTATTCATTTTAATTTCTTATCATTTGGATTAGATTTCCACGGAAGTTTTGAAGAACTGAGTTCAAGTAGCTCACATTCTGGTTCTGTTGGACAGTTCGACACGCATGTGTCATCACCGCTCTGCATGGAACACCATCTTGTTTTCCCGCCATCTGACGGATCTCCAGACTCATCCTAACGTTTGGTTTGCAAACACTCAATAGTAAGTACATGCATGTGCACTTTGCGTGACCCTATTTTGTGACGTGGTTGAGATGAAAAATTGATGCAATTGAGTGGGCCTACTCATGCAGGTCTCTTCCAGTAGGAAAACTAACAATTAAGAGAAATCTTCATTGACTCCACCTGGTGCATGTCAGGGGCGGACTGGGCGGATCGGCCCACAAGCCTGAAGGCCGGTGTGCCTCATGGGCAACAGGACTCGCACCTCCAAATAGACAAGAACTTGCACCCTCTGAAAACCCAAGGTACGTGCCCTTTGAGAGGGCACAGTCTGCCCCTGGTGCATGCATCATAGGAAGCGACATATTCTTGCACCTCCTGGTAGTTTCATGAATAGATACACTAGATCCACTGACCTGGATTCGAATGCTAATACACTTAGTGATGTATTGCAGTATTGGTATCCCATTAATCTGTTGATTCTGTCTTGGACTATAACACAACTTTCTGCTTCAATTTCACGAACATGCCGAAGAGGACGAGAATTTTGTTTGTCTACAATCAACTTTTTCTAAAAGACACCTTTTTTACTGTTGCCACTCAAGTCATAAGAAAAAATATAATAAAATAACGAAGACACAAAAAGTCTACAAACTTTTATCACATGCTTTGTATGCAGAGTGATTCAGAACTAATGGAACAAACTGAAAGGGTTGGTAAAGGACGTCAAATAAGCTAGATTTGGCAAATTCGCAATACCCACAAAGGACCCGGTTTGGCTGTAGAGTGAAAGTATTATTTACATTTAAATTGTCATTACTTAAGCAATTACACGAACAAAAAAAAAATGTTTGACACATAATTTAAGTGATCAACTTCATAATGCACCAGAGGCAGAGAAATTCCCTTCCCTTGCCGTGAGTAATGCTGCCATTTAGTCATAAAAGATATGGAAAACAATACCATGCTGGAGGCAATTGGGAATTTTCAAGCATGCATATATTAGGTGAAGGACATCAAAAGAAACAACTTTGGTCCAGTGAACCAATGTCCGAAAATGAGCTGTTCTGGAACTACATGGATGCTATTATTTGCATTCACATTAATCATTAATAAAGTTTGGAAAATTTGCTGTTCCAGCCCAGAACCATATTGGACCAAACTTTCCAAATGTTGTTAATGATTAACTAATGCAGATGCAAATTATAACATCCCTGTAGTTCCAGAATGGCTCATTTTCGGACATTCGTTCACTGCACCAAAATTGTTTCTTTTGATGTCCTTCACCTAATATGCATGCTTGAAAATTCCCAATTGCCTCCAGTATGGTATAACAATCGTTGATTAAATGGCAACACTAATCAATGCCAGGGAAGGGGGTTTCCATTCCCCCCCCCCCTCTCCTGCATTGTTAAGTCAATCACTTAAATCATGTGTCAAAATATTTTTTTTTTTTGTTCATTTAATTGCCTACGTAACAATGTGGATGTAAATAGTACGTTTACTCTACAGCCAACTAGTCCTTTGCAGACATGGAGATTTTGCCAAATACGCATATTTGACATCCTTTATCACCCTGTTTTGGTTTGGTCCATTAGTTCTGAATCACACTGTATGTATAATTTTTATTTACTTTTTTTTATAAATGTGAAGATTGGAAAATTTAGCAATCTTGTTCTAAATCTTTGCTTATTTTTTTTTACAGGATGATATTTGAACAAACCTCAGTATACAACCACCTACCAATCACTGTTTCCACATCAACAACGACTTACAGTTCTCTGTGATTAGCATATAACGAACGCTCAGCTTTTTTCTCCGTTTCTCAATGAACAATAACTAGGAAACGTACATTTGAAGCCATCTCAAAAATATTTGCATAACGAAAAATATTTTTCATCCCTATTCTTATAAGAGTCTTCTTGCTGCTGTTTGTATATATTTAACAATAATAATGATCAAATGGTTTATATAGCACAGTCGTTCCACCAACTTACTTGGGTGTGTAAATTTTTTGGTAGTGAGATTTTGTGCGTAGCTCCTTTGTACATAGGTTTGCCGAAACTGTTACCACGGTATTATACTCAAGACATGCCAAATATGTTTTAATAATATGTTGGAGTGAAATTATGTTGTGTTTTAATACGTTGGGGTGAAATGTTGTGTTTTAATACATTGGGGTGAAATGTTGTGTTTTAAAATGTTGGAGTGAATTGTTGTGAATGTTTTTTCCATTCCTAGTTGTAGCCCTAGCTCCAAAGTTGTGTGCCTGTGTGGATTTTTTTATATTTAGCCAATTTGCAGTATGTGCGCTGTTGCGCTTCTCATTTTTTGCCTTTGAAGCGCTGTTTTAAAGTGCACTTGATCGGACATTTCAGCTTGTTTGTTAGTTTTCTTGATATGAACTCCGTTGATGGAAGCCAATTCAAATGGGCCCACATATATTATTGCCAACTAAAGATCACAGGCTTTGAATGGAATGGAATTTTTAAAATTTAAATGAATCAACTCTCAAATATCTAACACAAGTGCGTTGTCCAGGTATAGGTATTTAAAAAATTAATTCGTATAACAATTTTAACATTCTAATAACGTTTGCTTCAAATAGGCGTGATTAAGAAAAATCTGTTTCCGTTTTTATTTCATAATGTGATAAATTGAATGGTTTATATGGAAAAAACCTCTAAATAGCGGACACAGTTCCTTAGTATGCGTCCACTATTCGGGAAAATTAGTGTATCGAACATTGGGTCTAAAAATTGAAAAGTGTTTGTTTATAGGTGTCCGCTATTCTGTTGTGTCCTTTAAAGAGGTTTTACTGCATCTGCAACTTCTTAATTGGTACCACATAATTATATATTTTAATGAAGACAATCATTTAATGTGCCAGAGGTAAATTAATGGCCTAGTATTGGATTAATGTTTGATTTTGTCTATGATTTAAATTTTATACATTGATTCATTGGAACTTTTTCTGCCTTTATTCCATAAAAATTCAACCACTATTTTGCACAAAAGTAGAATCTGAATTACCAAAACCTAATGATGTATGCAGGGGGTGGGGGGTTGATGAGGTCATGACCCCTCCAATTTAATTTTAATTACCAAAAACTACAACATTGTCTGCGTATATATGAGGGTTGGAACTTTAATAGTGGCAACTATTTATTTACAACTGATACAAGTTACCAAGATTTACTGTCCCTCAATGTAGTCACCAGTATTGTGTCCAACCCTTTGCCAGCGTTGTGGAAGTTGTAGGATACCTTTTAGTAACGCCTGTTGTGTTGATAGTTCAATGAACCGGTCTACTGCCTGAAGAATCTCTGGAACAGTTGTGAAACGAATGTCACAAAGTGGTTGCTTCATCTTAAGAATCAAGTCATACTCCCCGGCCTTAAGTCCTTGTGGCTCTGACTTGCTTCCTACGATGAAGGAACCATTTCGTGGTATTCGCTTCAGAACTGTTCCAGAGATTCTTCAGACAGTAGACCGGTCCATTCGAACTATCAACACAACAGGCGTTGGTAAAGATATCGTACAAATTCCAGATCGATAGCAACGGGTTGTGCACTATGCAGGTGACTACATTTAGGGGCAGTAAAACTTGGTAACATGCATCCATTTTGTGTCAACTGTAAACAAATAGTTGCCACTATTATTAAAGTTCCAACCCTCGTATATGCATTGCAACATGATAAAGCGATCACCTGAATAGTGACTATATTTTATAAGAGAACTGGTAGTCTTGCCTATATCAGTCTGTTGTGTATAGTGACCACCTGTCTATGGTGACCATTGCACTCCTGTCCCAAAGGTGGTCACTTTAGGCAGTTTCTACTGTACATAGATATAATTATACACACACATACTCACATAGTAAAACCTCCAAATAGTAAATGCCTCAGTGCTTAAGTATTCTTTCACTATTCAGGACAGAAGGGGAATTGCAGAAATATCTGCTAAATAGGTGCCTGCTATTCATGAGCAGAGATGGTCATAGATTGTATAGCACTCCTCCTCAAAAAATTATTTTGAAAATTCCTTTTGGTGTATTTTAGAGAGACCACAGTGGGCCCACTGAGACTTCATGCTAATATAACACCCTTAATGGATACCTTGCAGATACGATTGCCTCGTTTCTACAGTTAGATAAAAATTCTCCACAGAAAATGCCTTCACCATATCCCCTCTCTTACAAATAAATATTTCTCTTCAATGAATATCCATTAATGAGTAGTTTCAGGTTCTGCGGTGATGAAGCAGTAACGTGTCCACCTAGCATGCCATTATCCAGGGTTCTATTCCCAGTGGGACCAAAAAGAAACTTAACTAATTGTTCACTGTAGTCCCGTGCTAGTTCCATAGGCCTTAAGAAGTTGATTCCTCGGGGGAAACTGCAGGCCCCTTCGCAGCATGATCTTCAGTGCTCTCACACCGTAAAAGCTAGTGTGATCCGTGGTACCACTGTGTTATAAAAGTGGAAAACCACGACAAAATTTCGTTATAACAAAAAACATTCAACCGAAAGTACTTCTGTAAATCAAAGTACATTAAAACCCCTTATTAGCGAACACTCGCCAGACGAAGCTGTCCATAAAAGAGAGGGATCATTCTTAATGAGCTGAAATATTACGTTTCAATCATTTAAATACTTCATTTTGAAATTTATGCATTTTTGAGTATATAAGACAAGTTTAAGATAACGAACATAAGCATTTGTTGAATATAATAAGTAAATTTACAACAAAACACTAAATACTAAAATTTATTTGCTTTAGAAAAATTTGATCAATAGCTATTTTGTGGATTTTACTCGCCTTCAAAAACCGCTCGTCCTTCGAAAGGCATTTTACCCAATTAAACCCTCTGCTTTTCCATAGTTATGCTTACAGGAAAATGCCTTTAGTTTCACACTAGCCTACACGGCCTGTGTGGTATTCGAGTAAACGATAATAAATTTGAATTGGCACTGTTATGTTGATAATTTCACACAGTATATCACTGTATTAGTTATTTATCAGTCTTTATCAAGCATTAGTAATTTGAATCAACATATTGGAGGCAATTAGTACTCTTTGTGTTAACTTGAAAAATTCTCCTTGGCTCTTATCCTGTTTATCCTCAGTGTCCCATTGTGAAAAACACCTGTAGTGATGGCTGAAGTTCAAAAACGTATTTTATCCTGTTTATCCTCAGTGTCCTATTGTGAAAAACACCTGTAGTGATGGCTGAAGTTCAAAAACGTATTTTATCCTGTTTATCCTCAGTGTCCTATTGTGAAAAACACCTGTAGTGATGGCTGAAGTTCAAAAACGTATTTTATCCTGTTTATCCTCAGTGTCCTATTGTGAAAAACACCTGTAGTGATGGCTGAAGTTCAAAAACGTATTTTATCCTGTTTATCCTCAGTGTCCTATTGTGAAAAACACCTGTAGTGATGGCTGAAGTTCAAAAACGTATTTTATCCCAAAGCTTTCGTCAAACATCTTTAGTGAAAGTACAAAATACTAAAATACTGCAAAAGTAGATACTGCTTGATAATCAGTAATGAGCTAAAAACTACCCTATTTTAGAATGTGACTTTAAAACTTTTGAAAACAAATGCATATCAGAATCAGGCAAATCAAATTTGTAAATGCCTAAGTGGGGTTCTAGCTCCTTTGCCCCTCCATATGCATATAGGGTTTCTAGCTCCTTTGCCCCTCCATATGCATATAGGGTTTCTAGTCCAGAGGAATGATGAAAATGGTGTCCGTGTTTGAGGGTGACTTGCAAACAGGGATTTGAAATATATTATAAATCAGTTTCTGCAGGGGAATTTTTACCTGACCGTAAGAACATTGTGACCGTATCTGAAGGCCCTCCATTAAGGGTTTCTCCATATTTGTGGTACCCATAGGCGTATGTAGAAAGTTTGTACAGGGAGGATGCAGAGTTAAAACTCCATATATCCTTATGTATCAGTGCAAAATTTCATCACAATGGGGTGTTACAGTTCCCATCAACACCCACTCCTGCATGCACCAGTGGTGGCATGACAAATTTGAGCCCAAAAATGAAGTTTTTTGACACGAAAATTAATGCCTTCAATTCGTTTTAATAATCTAGAATTTGGTATTCCCAATGTAAATTAAATAAGTTCATATAGTTTAATGTAGTTTTCACTTTCCTAATTTCCTACTTGAAGCTTCACGTTGGTTTTGATGAAAAGGCTTTTCACCTTTTGTACACACTTAATTGCAATAGTACTTCAAAAAAAAAAGTGGTAAAGAAAACGTACACTTTCTTAGAACTTATAAAACGTCA
Source organism: Dysdera silvatica (assembly GCA_006491805.2). Taxonomy (NCBI): domain Eukaryota; kingdom Metazoa; phylum Arthropoda; class Arachnida; order Araneae; family Dysderidae; genus Dysdera; species Dysdera silvatica. Next base: position 9,870 of record QLNU02007109.1, on the reverse strand, counting down.
ATTTGATTTATTGAAACCTATTTAATAAGGAGTGGTTAAGTAATCAAATTGAATGTGTCCACATGTCCCTGTTATTACTTTCTGGCATTATATGCAATGGAGCCGCATGCACCACCCTAAATCCCAGTGTGCGTCCATGTGTGTACCTCTAGTGGTGGGGGAGGGGGGGGCTGAGAAAAATTACTTCCTACTCAAGGCTGTCAAACATTTTAGTGAATGTACAAGATACTAAAATGCTACAAAAATTGATACTGCTTGACAATTAGTAATAAGCTAAAAAGTACCTTATTTTAAAATGTGCTTGTGCAACTTCTGAAAGTAAATACATAGCAGAATCCAGCAAACCAAATTTTTGAACAGTTGGGGGGGCTTGAGCCCCCTCTGCCCCCCCATATATGGGTGCCCATGCTAAATCCATCTCTAAATAGAGATGGATTTAGCATTGACAGAAACTCGTGAGTTTCTGTTAAGGTTTTAATGTAATATGGAAACACGAGATTGTAGCCTTGTAACTCATCTCCTTGTGAATTTTCTGTATATACTATTGAACTGTTCTCACCAATAAAAAAAAACATTTGCTCGCAAATTTAATATCGGTATTTTAAAGAGTTATAATCAATTTACGATTTTATATCGTTATCTTGAATGCAATATTTGGTGGGGTTTATGGGTTGTGGAAGGTCAAGATAGCCAATATCTGCAAAAAATGCTTCAAAATTTTTGTAGAAGATCTTGTCGCTTCCTGTGGGATGTTTTAGCCACAATTTAAGTCCAGAGTTTTTAATATTTCTATTCGTTGGATTAATACAACGTGGCATCTGCTTTCCTTTTAATCCATTCCATCAATGCCTCAGAGAAAAGCATAATTATGTTTATGTAAAGAACTTGAGTGTTGCCAGCTTTCTGTCATTGAAAATAATGTGGGGATTTTTTTAAATTTCACTGATGGATTTTCCCCTTTTTCAGGTGTTTTGGAAAAGGATGATACGTATGCACCATCAATAACAGTACAAATTCCTCTCATATTTTTTTTCCATATCACTACTATGCAAGGACTTTTGTAATTCTAATGCGGAAGGTTTGTGCGGATATTGTGACTAAATGTAAGATGTGTGATTTTAAAATTTAGTTTTCTTAAAACTTCACTGTTAGTGACCTCGTCAAGCTATAACTTGGCGCCATGCATATGGTGCGATTAAAATTGTTTGCAATAAAACTGATTTCAATTGTGCTGTCACGATTCCGACAGAGATCTTGTAAATCAATAAAAATTTTAACATTTTAAACGAATGCAAAGAACTCTTTTGCTACGACTGCAAATACTTTCAGTTCTCTTCTATAAGCATGAAACTGCACATACAGCTTCGTTTTTCTCCTTGTCGGTAGTTAATGGAACTATACTATAGAAGACCCCCAGCTGTTGTCCTATAGATGTAATACTAATTTACTGTAAATCTGATATAATAACCACTTGATATACCATCCTTACAGTGTCATTATTACAAGATTCCATTGTATATGCAAATTCCCAGCTGTGTGAAACCAATGGAAATGCCTAATAAATTTGAACAAAATATTATACCAAAGTTCACATCAACTCCATGTAGGGAGGAAAGTAAGGAAGACAAAACAAATTGCAAGATACATGTCCTTTAACGAATTAAACTCCTGCAGGAGTGCAGCAATTAAACAAATTTGGGATATTCGTTGACTATGGAAATGGATGAAGATGAGAAATTGGTTTATGAGGAAGTGTTCAGAAATGGATTTACATGCATCTCCGAAAAAACAGAAAAGATGTTTCGAAGTTGACAGTGGGTGATGGAAGTATATCTGAACGAAAGTTGGGACAATGAGTTTTTGGCATTCACGGAAAAAAATTGTTCATAAAATGTTTACTTTATGTGTAATGAACTTGATTTGTGTTGAAATGTGGTCTCATGATCGATTATACGGATAATTATTTATAGATGTCTATAACCCTGTATCGATTTATTTAATGGCTGCCGAAGGTTCCAAATTTTGTTCGTACCATGTTAATGAAAAACTTCAAATACGTTTTGTTAGGTCATAAAGTACATTATACAGGTGTGTCAAACCTTCCATTGAACGAATGGGTGAACTGTTTTGCCCTTCTTAAATAAACAGACCCTGCCATTGAACGATTCGACATGGCCACCAGAGCCACCGACCCTGTGTACCCTCATTGACAATAGGACTCATGCTTCTCAATGGGCAAGCACTCGCTCCCTCCGAAAATCCAAGGCATGCGCCTTTTAAGAGGACCCAGTTCTCCCCTGCGCACCACTAATACATCAATTAAAAAAAAAAACTTGCTTTATACATATCCTTGAAGTTTATTTTTCAGTCAACCTTTGTATGGAAATCCATTTTCGAAAGGAATGACTTCGTTTGATGCAGAATGACTCTTGCGCCATTAAAATTCAACCAAATGAATGATGCAATGTAGTATTCTTTCAAATAAATTAGCCATAATACCCTTCCCTCACAGGCTCTTACTTATTTAACCAAGTAACTTTGTTTAATCGTTAAAAAAAAAACTGTTTTGGAAACTGCTGCAACTCTTTTGCAAAACTTCTACGGTGGTTTTACCATTTATGATAAGTGGTGTTTGGCAAATTACTGCAGACTCTAATTGTCAGATAAAAATAACACTCGCCCACCTCATAAAGAAAACATTGGAACTTCGCTTTCGACCTAGCTTTTGAGACTTCATTGAAGTGGTCTTTCATCAACCAGCTTCAGGTACTTCATTGGCTCTGTGGTGATGCTGCAGTTCTATGGTACCATTAACCTAGGGTCAATACCCCCCCACCCCCAAGAAAAAAAGCTCAATGTGTACTGCAGTCCAGTGGTGGCTCCCTAAACTTCAAGAAGTTCGGATTCCTCGTGAAAATGTAGATCCGTGGTCCTACATTGCTATGACACTGTAGGTCTGTGGTCCTACAGTGTCGTAATAATGTGACTATGTCATACCATCAACTAAGATTTCAACTTCATATAGTATGATATGCCTGCTATCCTACCTTAATTCAGGGTCTGGTTATTTGGAGAAATGGGTTCCAGCGTGGCATAACCTTTGCCATCCTCACGCCATAAAATCACAATCATATAATCTGTCTTTCATCAGCTGAAAATGACTCTTGCGCCATAAAAATACAACCAACCAATCATCAGCCTGATTTTGAACCTTTCTTGAAGTAGAAGCTTTCACCTCAGTCAATGTCATCGAAGTGGAAAATCTTGCCAAAGCTGGTTTATGAACTTCCATTAGGCCGTAGTACAGCCCAAATGCTCTTGCGCCATAAAAATCCAAACAAACTTCAATTAGAATGAATTTTGTGTTCATTTTCACCACCTTTAAGACCTTGATTGTTGGGAAAGGTGAGAACGTTATTTGGTTATAGTTTATTCAAAAACAATTTTAACGCATTTTTGGAACTTGATTTAAAGTTCTTGTCAGCTTAGTCTTCAATTTATGTTAAAATAAGCAGCTTTTAACTGTTACAAAAAGTAAATCTTATCTTGCTTTTGAAGCTTAGTTGAAGTGAATGGTTTGTCCTTCGAACCAGATGAGGGTATATGATCTTGAGCACTGCCAATTTGAATTTAATATAGTTACTCTGTAATGAATGTAAATTATATATATGTGTGTGTATATATATTATATATCCTTGTTTTCTTGTTAATCTTAGCACTTCATTGTTGAAATGCCTTCCAAGTGAAAAAATACCTTGCAACCGGGAGATGGGTGTTGCAGGAATAAACGAAATCTAAAATTGACATATCTAGCCATTGAAATCTGGAATTGGGGGAAAGCTTTTTATTCTGTAATTATATGTTTGGGCTTAGGATAAAAATAGCTATTATAGGGTCCTTACCATTTAAACGAATCTCATTTCAATAGTATTGAAGATATGATTGTTTATATGTTCATGAAAAGGTAGTAGACAGTTTAGGATAATTGTGGTTTTTTCAGTATCTATATATTTTTTAATTGTAAGTAAGATTAGGGCCATTAGGTAGTTAATGACATGTATGAATGGTATTAAAGACCAGGCACACATTTTGTGTCGCCATTTATAATTAGTGCCTGTGTTAAATTGCATAATCTGTTCTACTAACCAGTAACTAGTCAATATCTATTTTGTGTCCCTTTGGAGAGCAATACTTCATCGGTGCCCCTTATAGTAAGCATTAAGGGGAGAAGGCACAGTTGATACCCCCCCTTTCTCATCAGTGCCCAAACCTTTGCTTTTTGTACTATGCCAACAATTTAATTTATGCCCTCTTGAGTGCCCTACTGATGCCTACACTTTGTGCTGCTACTAATCAGTGCCCCCCGCAACTTCTGATCAGTGTTCATGACTTTTGTGTCCTACGGGTTAGTGCCTATAACTTTTCATTTGTGCATCCTCTGAGCTGTACCCACAACTTGTACTTCCTTCTGTTCAGTGTCCAGATCTTTCAATATGGCCGTTTCCAATGCACGTGAAGTTTTTGTTCTAACACAGAAAACAATTCCAGCTTTGAAATTTTAACTCCATGAGGGGGAAGGGGGGGGGGCAATGGTAGTCTCAGGTTCAATTCGTTGGAGAGATATTGGTCATGTCCTGAAATCGCATCGAATCCCTAGCCGAAAGATCTAGCTTCCTGGAAGATCTCATACTAAACGTACATAGCTTCTACGAATCTTCTAAAATATAGCTCCTTCGCCAATTCTCAACAGTTATGTAATGTATAGAAATGTAATACCTTGTTTTTAATTGTGTTGAGGAATTTAGTATTTATAACGTTTAACTACATAGCTTTTTTATAACTAGAGTGAGATGTATGTAAATTTTGTACATAAATTGTCTTTAAGCTCCTTCCCCAAAGTGTCATGTGTATGGGTGAACTAAAGTTTAAATCTTTTTAAAAAAAATTAAAGCATTTCTATAATCCTGTTTCTACAGTTCGTTTATCCCACTTGTTGGCAGTCAAGTTTGATTGCGAGTTTCAAATTTTTATTACAATTGTATAATCTTGTAATTGTACATGTTGCTTTTTTGAAAAATTCAAATTTTTGTACTTTAAATGCTCCAACTTTTGAAAAACATCGCTTGAATTAAAAAATATATTTCATGAATTCTGCAATTCATTTTACATGTTGGAAAATTTTTATATGTATGATCTGTCAAATTTTAAAATTATGGTTTTTATGAATTAAAAATTCTCAATCTTCTGTATGACTCTTTATTGCCCAACCTGTCTTTAAGATATATCGCTTCGTAAATCATGCAATCCTCTGTTTCTGATACTTGCCTCACAACTACCCATCAAATACCTTGCTTTACATTTAGTTTGCCCCACCCAGGAAACATTTTTACGGATGGAACACTTTTAATCTGCTCTTCATGAACAAACGTACCCACGAAAGTGCCATGTTGATAGGACAATTTTAATGCGAAATACATCGTGATTATATACCCCCACCCAGAAGAGAACCCATGAATGGGGAAACTTCAGTATCTTCTATGCAGACGTTGCGCCACCCACGCCCCAGCCATGTCTTCACGCGTGGGTTGCGCAAAGTCTTCTATGCAGTCCTTGCACCAACCACCCACTCGTGATGACATGGCTTGGGCTAGTTTAATCTTCCGTAGTTAGTTTTTTGATGATACCTTACTAGAAATGCTTCCGTACGCTTAGGAAGTAAGCAGTTAGTTGTTGCAAAAGGCAGTTCGACGTATAGTTATAACTCTTATTGACTCGAAATTCGGAAGCCCTTCGCGAGCCTTATAACGTTATGCAATTCCCATGAAATCCAGATAAGGCGTCAAAATATTTCAATGTATTCCAATGAGGTCAATATCTTGTGCATCGGAATTTTTCCTTCAGTTTTGCAGTTTTCTTTTTTAAAGATTTTAATCTTGTCGATGCATTATTCACTAACAATGGATGATACTCCGGCTTTCGATATTGTTCTAGTCACAACCTGAATGCCCTTGAAACGTTCTTCACTCCTCTTCTGTTTATCCCTCACGCTTGTTCCTCTGTTTTTGAATAAAAATGAACCCTCTCATCCCCTTAATGACAAAACGCTTACAATACTCAATGGCAATTATTAAATCTTCTAATACCTAACCACTGACTGAGGGGGAAATTTCGGTTTGAAGAGAGTAATTTAGGGAAAAGTTGCTTAAAACAGCGAATTTGTGTGTCGGCTGTGACGTATGAGTACGTGTACAACGGATCCTCGTCGCTCTATTAAATATCTTTCGGTCCCAAAATTTTCACTTTTACACCACCAGGTCACGTATGATCGTAGTCTGCATACTGAGTGGAAACAGTCCAACACCACCCAACTTTTCTCGTACATTTTGTTTTGGTTACGTTCTTGAATAGCATTTTTCTTTAAGATTGATATACACTAGAAAACAAATACGTTTCTTCAAAAAAAAAATTGAACGGCGGGTGTCTGAAAAAAGTACATGCGCAGCAGGCCATTTCACTTAAGCAGGGTTCTGTTTGTATGTGCTTATATATATACAGGGTGGCCATAAAAAAAAGTTGCCTTGTGTACTAGTCACTAGAGACTGCAATTTTTATCGAATCTTAATAAAACACCAGATTTAAACATTTCAAGGCATGAGTTCGAGAGTTGTGTAAATAATGAAAATCGAGCTCTCACAGTTGCGGTTACAGTGACCAAATTTCGAACGGCAACACTTTATTTTTTATCGCAGTATGATCGTGACTCTGAAAATGTTAAACGTTTAGTTCTAAAAACGACTGCGCAAGTGCACTGTCAAGCCGACAGTAAACGACAAATAAGGGAGGACAACAAACAGCAGCAAGGACACTGTCAAGACAGCAGTAAACGATAAATAAGGAAAAAACAGCAGCAGAAAGGATACTGTCAAAACGACAAGGAAAGACAACTAACAGCAGCAGGAGTACTATCAAAACGACAAATAAGACAACAGCAGTGATGAAGCTCGTAATTTGCATCTGTTTTCCCAGAATTAATACTACTTGATAATCAAACTGCCCTTAATTTTCAACAGTATCTCTTTGATATTCAATTTTTACGTTATCCTCCCCACTTCACTGATATTTCAAATTTTTTTTTCTTTAGATCGGTTAAATCTAAAGCAAAAAAAGCAATTGCTTTAAGCATAGACGTATTGAGGGGGGGGGCTAAAGGGGTTACAGCCCAGGACCTCGAAGAATTCAGCCCCCTCCCCCCACTCCAGTTATCATACCAAATTCTCGCCACTTCGGCAAAGGGGCCTGTGGTTAAAAAAAAAAAAATCCAAATTAATTACAAAAGCCTTGACTAAATTTATTATCTGGATGTAAACTTCTTTAATTGATATCCCATTTCCCTACCGTAGAAAGAAATAAGTTTGGAAAACACGAAGCAAAATCTAAAACATTGTGCTCTTGGAAGTTTTGTTAAATCACGATAAAAAAAAAAAAAGTATTCCTCTCTTCAAGGACGAAAAAACATTTGACCCAGAAATATTTTATGTGATCACTGATCAGTTACATAGCGAACTTAAAGGTCTGTTAGCTCATAAAAATTTTCAGTCTGTGTTTCAATTCTTAGTTAATTGTCATACTTTATCGAATACTTTCGACAGAACCTCCCTAAATAACCGTTTACATTTTTTACAATGAGGATTCGGACAAATCTTTAACTTAGTGAAATTTCACAATTCTATGAGTTTATGAATGAATGTATTCTGTGCACAAAACCCAAGCAAAAAAAAAAAAAAAAAATTACTTGCCAAGACATTGCAAAATATGGGTATGATAATTATTTGATTGATGTTTTCCCAAACGTGTTTACCGCCCTAAAACTGTATTTGGTATTACCAATAATTAACTGTTAAGCAGAGGGTTCTTTTCAAAAATGACTTTAATAAAAATAAATTACGATCCATAATGCTGCAACGAAGATCTGATGGTCTTGGCATCATGTCACCAGGGCATAATATTGTTAAGGAATTATCGTTCAACGATCTGCTACGAATCTTAAAATAAGGAAAACAAATTTTAAAGACTGTAAAACTTAAATTCCTGAATTGCGTGTGAACTTTTGCTTTCAGGTATTCATTTCTAATTGCTAAATAATAAATATTAAAAACTGGTAATTTAACGCTTCTTTGCATGACTGCACAGAAATAAATTGAGAATAATTTTAAAAATTAACACTGGATGTAGGGTGGTGTTATACTTTTTTTTATAAAAAGTGCAAGTAGGGTCCCTAAAATTTTTAGGGGCTCTAGTCTCATTGTACCCCCTCCCACTTCTTAATCTGGCTGTGCTTAAAACAAGGGATGTATTTTCCATCTACAAAATGCGCTGGATTACATGCATTCGTATACGTGTTGTCATTTAGATTTAAAACATGTTTTAATCATAGGAATAGGCAAAAAATTCATAAGGGGGGGGGGGTTATAGGTTCAATGAGGGTGGGGTTACAGAGTTACAACTCACACATTCCTATGTTGAATATACAAAATTCCATTGCGATTGTGGGTTAAAACCTCCAAAATCACCCCTGGCTACGCCTATAGTTTTAATTAACTTCGATGAATCTGTGCGATTTCAGTTGTATTCAAGATATTTTTTCTATCTCATATCTTTTGTCTACCAAAAGCTTTTTTTTTTTTAATTGGACAATTAGCACTTTTCATTTCTATTTAAAAGGACCAGGAAAACAAGGAGGTAAATGCCTAGGGAACTTAGAACCTAAGGAACTTGGCGCGAAAATTTTGTTTTTCCGATTTTTAAAATTATTTACAAGAATTATTAAAAACATTACTAGCTGAACACTCCGTTAACTTTAGCTCTTGAAAAAATAATGAATTTTGTGCAAATAGAAAATTGCTGTGTTTCTAAATAAGGTCTCTATAAAAATGATTATAGGTAGGAGGAAACTAGAGATTTTTTGGGGGGCAAATTTTCTAAACTGCCTAGCATAGGCGTAATTTGGCGGGGGCTGGGGGGGGCACTTGTTCTCAGTTTTTGTTTTTGTTTTTCGAAAAGAGGCAAAATTATTCTTTTCCCATACAATTTTGGGTTTTTTGCCCCCCTCCCCCCGTTTATGCTATATTTAAATCCCAAGTTACGCCTATGCTGCCTAGGAGCCTGTAAATTTTGTCTGCAGCCCTGCACAAGGGCGGACGCAGGGGGGTAATTCACAGTGGTCATGACCCCCCTAAATATATTTTTTCACTGTAAAGAAATTCCAGCTTTCATGATAAATGAAGGGTGTTATTCCAAGACCATGGCAAATTCTGTCCTTAACCCCTCCCCAAAATGAAGGTTTGTGTCCGCCATTGACCCTGCATAAAAGCCTGTTAGTCTACGGGAAATTTTGGCTTTTTTATCTGAAGACGCTCTTGAAACAATGCAACTACTGCTGCCATCTATAATCGTCGTCTGACATTTCCTTTTTATTTTATAAGCACCTTATATGCTGCTCCAGTCCACGTCATTACTCCAAAACTGTATCCTCTTTTACTGTAAAAAATAAATTCTTTTGGTATTTAATCTGCAATACTATTAAAGATATGTCTTTAGAGATAAAGTAACTACTGCACGTATTAAATACTCCCTTGTTTATTGTTATACGTAGATGTATAACAATAAACAAGGGAGTATTATTATACGTAGATGTATTGCACAGCAACAAGGATATATTAAACCATCTCAGCCTAGAGTTATTGATGCAATTAAAGCCTCATACCGAGATACGAGAACTCTGTCCACAGGGCCGGCGCCAAGAAGGGGCGAACCGGCCAATCGCCCTGAGCGACAGTTTTTTGAGGGTAAATCACACAAACTGAGAAGTAT
>QLNU02007094.1:0-12894 GCA_006491805.2 Dysdera silvatica | reverse complement strand
TCCTTCATTGAGAGAGTCATGACGAGCTTCTCAGATGCTATATGAGGAAAATGCCATGCACCCCACGTTTTTATAACAAATGCAATGTGTTCGCATGACATGTCTTTTATTTTACATATTATGATGCTTAAACCGCCATCTATTTCTAAAATTTGGAATTTTTTTCTTATGCCATACCATTTCCCCCTTCTTCGAGTATATTCAGTTCAAATTTCAAATCATTCTGAGCAGTGGTTCTTTTTTACTACTTTGAAAGTTTAACTTTAATTATAATCACACTGCATATATATATATATATCCGGGAAGAAGGAGGACGCGGACAAGCGGACCTCAAAGACTTACATGACAAGCAGATCCAGAGCATGAGGCAATACTTCCAGTTGAAGAGTCCCCGATCGCCACTCATCCAAGCCATAACACAAGCAGATGCAAATTACACGCCACTAAACCTGTGTAGTACCGAAGAGCGTGTCCTCGAAACAGCCAACGAACAGAAACTGAGAACTTGGGCCGGAAAACCATTACATGGCAGGCACTACAATGACCTACAGCAACCACACGTTGACAAGAAGGCATCAAATTCTTGGCTCGCCAAAGGCACTCTCCAGTCAGAGACAGAAGGATTCATGCTAGCCATCCAAGACCAAGTGATCGCAACAAGGAACAATCAGAAATTCATCCAGAGAAAAGATATAGAAAGCGACAAATGCAGACACTGTCAGCGGCATCGGAGACAATCCAACACGTGATGGCAGGATGCAAGATCCTTGCGCAGTCAGACTACAAACATAGGCACGATCAAGTAGCGAAAATAGTCCACCAGAAATTGGCAGCGAATGCTGGCTTTCTGACTGAAAAATGCCCGTACTACAAATATGAGCCAGAGACCGTGCATGAGAACGAAACACACAAGCTTTACTGGGATAGAGCAATCATAACAGACAAGACAGTCCCACATAACCGTCCTGACATAACCATCGTCGATAAAACGAGTAAGACCACGTACCTAATCGACATAGCAGTACCCAACTCAAATCACATAAAGACAACCTACACAACGAAAATCACCAAGTACCAAGATCTCAGACATGAAGTACGAGATATATGGGATATGGAAAAGATCCTCATCATCCCGTTGGTCATCTAAGCAACAGGGATAGTACCAAAAACGCTTGCCACGAATTTGGAGATACTCAACATTGACCCAAACACCTACATTGAAATACAAAAAGCCACAATCCTAAACACGTGTCACATTGTCAGGAAGTTTCTAGACATGGCACATTAAGAAGTGATGTAAAAAGAGGCTTGGGAACATGGCGCTCTGCCCGTCCCAAAGCCTGTTTCCTCCAAGAATGGGCGAGGAAAACTTTTTTTTTATATATATATATATATATATATGGCCTGCAAAAGTTTTGCTGGTATCTAACTAAGGGAAGAAATACTTGGAAGAGTTGAAGAATTCTACAAAAATCTATACGAAAGTAACAGTGAATTAAACGAAGACATTGAAATACTTGAAGGAACAGCTCCTAAAATCTTAAAAGAAGTTTCATTTGCAATAAAAAGCATGAAGAAAGGAAGAGCCCCTGGTGATGATGGTATTACATTGGATATCCTAAAAGAAGCTGGAGAATATGTAGAAGACATACTTGCAAAATTCTTTACCAAATGTCTTAACAGCGGTAACATACCAAACCAATGGGATTCTGCAACAGTAATTCTTTTGCATAAAAAAGGTGATAAAGAGGATTTGAAAAATTACCGACCAATTAGCTTGTTACCTGCTATTTATAAAATCTTCACAAAAGTTCTAACACATCGCCTGCAGAAAAAATTAGATGCAGCTCAACCAAGAGAACAAGCTGGATTTCGAAGTGGATTCAGTACAGTGGACCATATTCAAGTATTAAGAGAATTAATTGAAAGAACACATGAATATGAACTTCCATTGTGTGTTGCATTTATTGACTATGAGAAGGCCTTTGACTCTATAAAAACATCAGCAGTCATCAACTCTTTAAGATCAACAGACATTGAGGATGTGTACATTGACATGGTGAAACGTGTGTATAAAAATGCAAGTGCAAAATTTCGGTTACATAAAGATACCAAAACTATCAAAATTGGTAAAGGTGTGAGGCAGGGAGATACCATTTCTCCAAAACTTTTTACTTCAGCTTTACAGATGATTTTTCAGCAAATAAATTGGAATAACAAGGGAATAAAAATAAATGGTGAATATTTAAATCATCTGCGGTTTGCTGATGACATTGTTATTTTTTCAACGGACCCATTAGAACTCCAAGACATGGTACAAGAGCTCTCAACTAGAAGTGAAGAAGTTGGACTCAAGATGAACCTACAAAAAACTAAGATCATGTTCAATAATTTTGTAGAGGAAACAAAAATACAAGTTGACAACACTGAGCTAGAAATTGCTGATTCATATATTTACCTTGGCCAGCTGATTTCAATGGATGGCAACATTATGAAAGAACTCAACAGACGTATTAAACTTGGCTGGAGTGCATTTGGAAGAAACAGTTTTATCCTGAAGGGGAAATTGCCTTTATGTCTAAAAAGAAAGGTCTTCAACCAGTGTGTATTGCCAGTCCTCTCTTATGGATCAGAGACATGGAGTCTAACAGTTGGAGCAATACGAAAGTTACAGACAACGCAAAGGAGCATGGAGAGGTGCATGCTTGGAATAACTAGGAGAGATCGAAAAAGAAACACTTGGGTGAGAGAGCAAACTAGAGTAGAGGACATCATTGTTAAAGTAAAAGTGATGGGCTGGGCATATTGCAAGAAGAACTGATCAACGATGGACAACAGAAATTCTGAACTGGATTCCAAGAGACCACCGAAGACCTAGAAAACGTCCTCAAACTAGATGGGTGGATGAAATAAGAAAAGAGGTTGGGGTGACGTGGAAACGAATGGCCCAGGATAGACTTGTGTGGAAAGCATTTGGAGAGACCTTCATCCAGCAGTGGATAGATAATGGTTGAATATGATGATGATGATGATATATATATATGTGTGTGTATGTGCGTGTGTATGCGTGTGTGTTTTGATGCACGTTAAAATAGAACTCGTGTTTCAAGTGCGAAACAATTATATTCTTAAAAAAAATTTCGTAAGAATTTGAAATTGATTTAGAGATATGAATTGACACATTATAAATTACACAGTATACTGTTAAAGGTTATACAAATTTCTTTCATTAAATTACGGTTACAAATTTATTGACTTTTACTTTAATAATTTTTTTAAAAACATATTTAAAATTTTGTATCTAAAAATATAGTATTCCATTAAAAGTTGCACTTTTCATAGTTATTACGCACATATTTGTTTCTGATATAATAAAGGAAAATTAGTTTCATATTAAGCTGTAATAATTATATGTTGTGAGACATATTCGAAAAAAAATTATATTTAAAGTATTTTCAGGAAAAATGTCAAAAAGTTGGACTTCTCTTTCATGTTTGCAAACAATTTTAAACTTTTCTTCCAAATGTTCTCCTATTAAAGGAGCATGGAAGTAATTAAGTATTTGCTTAAATGCAATATGTAAAATGAAAAAGCTATGGTAATGATTGCCGCATTAGTTCAATGACTGGAAATATTTATAAATTCACAATATGGTAAACCTATAATATGTAAATATATAAATTATATGTAATAAATGAATTAATAGTTTATAAATGTTCAAACTCAGTGTGTGTAAAAAAACAATATATTTTAATTATTTTTAATACTTATGATTTTAATACTTATGATTTTAATAGTTATTTATTATTATTTAACCACTTACGATTTTTTTGAAAAATAGTTATTTTTAAGTAAGGTCGATAATGTGGAAATAAAATTTCTTTTCATTTTTTAAGATTAAAATTTGGTGCTTTTTTTAGCTGTGATTGCAAAAGAAAAGCTCTATTACACATATAATCTATGCAAAAACAATATAATTATAATTTAAACTAAATTTATACAGCGTACATTTGATATATCTAACTGTCCCGAAGGTTAATTAATATATTAATATCTTTGTTTAATATTCTTCTTAAAGGCAACATAGGCTCACCATCTATATTGAAACGATGACAATTGTGCAGAAGACAAAAAATAAATACTGCCTTTTTAAAATTATCACAATAAGCGCCTGAACTGAAAACCATTCGAACATCAATCCTTGTATTCCTCTAAGGTTTTCATGCGCACTATAACGGATATCTTTTTCTTCTTCTTCTTCCTTTTAGTTCTCTTCTTTTTATGCTTCATTTTCTTTAAAGAAATTCTAAAGTAAGTTATTTCTAAAATAAACACAAGGATTGATAACAAATAGCATGGTAAGAGCATCCAAATTGCGCCAATTAAATCGCTAATTTTCAACGGTCTAACGTTTGTATTTTTTTCCGGCAGCGGGGTTTTTAATAGTAGATTGTGCTTGAATTTATTCACAATTTTTTGGTATATTCCAGCTTGCCAAATTCTACCAATAATGTGGTTAAATTCATTTTTGCAACAAAAACTCTTACTGAAAGCAATGGCTAGATAAGACAATCGAATATTTTCGGCAGATATGTGTATTCGTCTTTTCCCTAGAGAATGTTTAAAAGAGTTAAAATTTGATTTTGGGCCAACAAAAGCTAGTTTCTTCTCTATGAGAGTTTTTGGACGACGGTCAAACCCCACAATATCTTCTTCATGATCTTTGAAATATTTAGCTAATGATGGCATAATTCTATCCTCATCTGAGAATGTCTGAGATCCAAACAAGTAGCTGTAAGTACCTCTGTAGATGTTCACTCGGACCTTGTCTTGTTGAATCGCTAATACCAAATCGTTTAAGCTTTTAATCTGCGGATCCATAACAGGTGCCATAAGAAATGAAAGAAATACGGCTTTATAACTGTATATCAATACGCTCATGAGCAACATATAACATGCAAGAAATACCCTAAGAAGTATTTGGTTGTTTGCCATGAACTTCAAGCTTCGGCTGCCATTCAATATTTCAAAGGTAGAGATCCAGGACTTCCCCAAGTTTTTCTTGCTTTTCACTTTCCTATACAGTAAGAGCACCACTGCACAACCGAGAAAAGTTAATAAAGCGCAAATCCACGTGGAAACTTCGAACGGGTAGAGGAACACAAACTCTTTTGAGGCTTCCCCAGCCGCTTCTATGGCAAATGTAATACTGTCGAAATCGTATGGAAATGAAAAATCTATTGTTTTCATTAAATGAGTAGACATGGACACTTTTTCTATTACCATATCTGCTTTTCCTTGTTGGAGCATGCCAATTAGCCCAGTCCAATTACCGTCTTCCTGCTCTACACCCATAGCGAAGCTTTTGCAAAGTACGATTTCAAACTGAAAGTTCAAAAAGCGAGATAAAAGCTCCAGGAACTCATATTCAAATCCTTCTCCTGCTTCATACCGTCCATTCACTTCCTGAGCAGTAAACACACCAGGCCAATTCAAAAATGTAATTGTAAGGTTCATATTGGAATTTGGTTTGAAAAAAATGGGATCATACGCCGCAGAGCTTGAACTTATCGGAAAGCCTTTCCGTCCTCGAGAAACCAAGTTCTTCCTTTAACTCCGGAATTCAACTGAGTCATTATAAGACCTAACAAAAGGGAACTCAAAACCGATAATACTTCGTGACTTCATTATTAGATGCGTGTGCACTTCAAAATTTTAACGATAGTAGTCCGTGACTTCATTATTAGATGCGTGTGCATTTCAAAGTGTTTTCTCTGTTTGCTCACTTCGCGCATAATAATCGTTAAATAAACGTAATATCCTCTTTTACGGTAGTAAAATATTTATCTTTTTCTGTCATTAATTTTAAAAGTAGTTCCATTGTGGAAGAAATGAATAAAAATAAGAGATAATACCCATGCTAACATAAAGTAAACAGACGTGTATATATAATATGATTTTCTTATACTAAATTAGGTATGATAAGTAGAATTTCTTTTTGGTCAGAAAGGCCTCCCCTGTATAATAATTTTTAAGGATCATACAAAGTTGTCGTAGTTTTGAAGTATATTTGATTGAAAGAGCACCATACAAAGCCAAACTACCATTATTCTCAAATCATTGTGAAACTTTTCCCACAATTGGATGGAAAGGCGGAAGGGGAGGGCTAATTCACCAACCCGTCTAGCCAGCGTGGTGAAATGATGGCTAATTCCTCCAATATGCTAATACACCAAAAACCATGGCCCCTAGTCTCCAGGTGCTGGAGTGCTCCTGAGGCAGCGGTCAGTGCGGCGGGGGGGTAAGAATCACTGGAATGGCCCAGGCTACCGTTTGTTATTGATCTTGGATACGTATAATGGACGATCCCTTGCTTCTGAAGCAAAACTTCAGGAATTGGAAGAAGAACTTGACAAGATCAAATGGGACATTGTAGGACTCAGTGAAGTTAGAAGAAAAGGTGAAGAGTTGGTGGAACTTAAAAGTGGACATTTGTTTTATTATAGAGGAACGGAAACTGGAAGAACAAGTGGTGTTGGCTTCTTAATCAACAAAAGAATTAAAGACTACCTTCTTGAAGTCGAAAGCACGTCAGATCGAGCAGCGAGGCTCGTTGTTCAACTAACCCAGCGATACCAACTTCAGATAGTACAGGCATATGCACCAACATCAAGCCATACCGACGAGGAGGTTGAGGAATTCTATGAAGAAATCAAACAGCTACATACCAAGGGGAAACAACACATCAAGCTCATCATGGGAGATTTTAATGCAAGAATTGGACAACAGGAACAAGGAGAGACATCGGTTGGTAAATACGGATACGGGGAAAGGAATGAACGTGGCGATCAACTCATAGAATTTGCCGAAGCTGAAAATCTTAGCATCATGAATTCATTTTTTAAGAAGAAACCGCAAAGAAAATGGACATGGAAACACCCCAATGGAGGAACCAGCGAAATTGACTATATACTGGCAAACAAGAAATCAATTATTGAAGATTGCAGCATACTGAACAGATTTAATACTGGAAGTGATCATCGAATGGTGAGATGTAAAATGCACTTAAATACTAAACTAGAAAGGCAGAAGCTCATTAGGAAACAAGTATGTAAGAGGGTGGATTTAAAGAAATTAAAAGAAAATACTGAGGCATTCAAGTTGGAATTAAAAAATCGCTTTTCTGCACTGGAAGGACTTATTGAAGAAGTTGACATCTCAGAAGCAAATGAAAACATTGTTAAGACAATAATTGAAACTGCTGGGGAAATTGGTGGTGTAATATGTAAAAAGCAGAATAGCAAATTATCTGAGAAGACGAAACAACTCATGAAAAGGCGAAGACTTATGAAGGTGGACAATCAAAATACCAGTCGCAAGATCGAGTATGTAGAACTTTGCAAAACTTTGCGCAAAAACATGAAAGAAGATATAAGAAAATTCAATTGTGAGTTAGTAAGGAAGGCCATTGAAAGCAACAAGAGCCTTAGGGTTGTTAAAGGGAGTTTGTCTATTGGGAAGAAACACATCATTGCATTAAAAGGAGAGGATGGCACTGTAACAAGAAATAGGGAAGAAATACTTAGAAGAGTTGAAGAATTCTACAGAAAGCTGTATGAGGGAAACAGTGGATTAAACGAAGACTCTGAGATAGTCGAAGGAACAGCTCCTAAAATCTTAAAAGAAGAAGTAGCATTTGCAATAAAAAGTATGAAGAAAGGAAGATCCCCTGGCGATGATGGCATTACATTAGATATCTTAAAAGAAGCTGGAGAACATGTAGAAGACATACTCGCAAAATTCTTTACCAAATGCCTCAACAGTGGTAACATACCAAACCAATGGGATTCTGCAACAGTAATTCTTTTGCATAAAAAAGGTGATAAAGAGGATTTAAAAAATTACCGACCAATTAGCTTGTTACCTGCTATTTATAAAATCTTCACAAAAGTGCTAACACATCGCCTGCAGAAAAAATTAGATGCAGCTCAACCAAGAGAACAAGCTGGATTTCGAAGTGGATTCAGTACAGTGGACCATATTCAAGTATTAAGAGAATTAATTGAAAGAACACATGAATATGAACTTCCATTGTGTGTGGCATTTATTGACTATGAGAAGGCCTTTGACTCTATTAAAACATCAGCAGTCATCAACTCTTTAAGATCAGCAGACATCGAGGATGTGTACATTGACATGGTGAAATGTGTGTATAAAAATGCAAGTGCAAAATTTCGGTTACATAAAGATACCGAAGCTATCAAAATTGGTAAAGGTGTGAGGCAGGGAGATACCATTTCTCCAAAACTTTTTACTTCAGCTTTACAGATGATTTTTCAGCAGATAAATTGGAATGACAAGGGAATAAAAATAAATGGCGAATACTTAAATCATTTGCGGTTTGCTGATGACATTGTTATTTTTTCAACGAACCCATTAGAACTCCAAGACATGGTACAGGAGCTCTCAACTAGAAGTGAAGAAGTTGGACTCAAGATGAACCTACAAAAAACTAAGATCATGTTCAATAATTTCGTAGAGGAAACAAAAATACAAGTTGACAACATTGAGCTAGAAATTGCTGATTCATATATTTACCTTGGCCAGCTGATTTCAATGGATGGCAACATTATGAAAGAACTCAACAGACGTATTAAACTTGGCTGGAGTGCATTTGGAAGAAACAGTTTTATCCTGAAGGGGAAATTGCCTTTGTGTCTAAAAAGAAAAGTCTTCAACCAGTGTGTATTGCCAGTCCTCTCTTATGGATCAGAGACATGGAGTCTAACAGTTGGAGCAATACGAAAGTTACAGACAACGCAAAGGAGCATGGAGAGGTGCATGCTTGGAATAACTAGGAGAGATCGAAAAAGAAACACTTGGGTGAGAGAGCAAACTAGAGTAGAGGACATCATTGTTAAAGTAAAAGGACTGAAATGGCGATGGGCTGGGCATATTGCAAGAAGAACTGATCAACGATGGACAACAGAAATTCTGAACTGGATTCCAAGAGACCACCGAAGACCTAGAAAACGTCCTCAAACTAGATGGATCTAGTTAGATGGATATGGTCCACTGTACTGAATCCACTTCGAAATCCAGCTTGTTCTCTTGGTTGAGCTGCATCTAATTTTTTCTGCAGGCGATGTGTTAGAACTTTTGTGAAGATTTTATAAATAGCAGGTAACAAGCTAATTGGTCGGTAATTTTTTAAATCCTCTTTATCACCTTTTTTATGCAAAAGAATTACTGTTGCAGAATCCCATTGGTTTGGTATGTTACCGCTGTTAAGACATTTGGTAAAGAATTTTGCAAGTATGTCTTCTACATATTCTCCAGCTTCTTTTAGGATATCTAATGTAATACCATCATCACCAGGGGCTCTTCCTTTCTTCATATTTTTTATTGCAAATGAAACTTCTTCTTTTAAGATTTTAGGAGCTATTCCTTCGACTATTTCGGCGTCTTCGTTTAATCCACTGTTACTTTCATATAGTTTTTTGTAGAATTCTTCAACTCTTCTAAGTATTTCTTCCCTATTTCTTGTTACGGTGCCATCCTCTCCTTTTAATGCAATGATGTGTTTCTTCCCAACAGATAAACTTCCTTTAACAACCCTAAGGCTCTTGTTATTTTCAATGGCTTTCCTTACTAGCTCACAGTTGAATTTTCTTATGTCTTCTTTCATGCTTTTGCGCAGAGTTTTACAAAGTTCTATGTACTCAATCCTGGAACTGGTATTTCGATTGTCCACCTTCATATCTCTTCGCCTTTTCATGAGCTGTTTCGTCTTCTCAGATAATTTGCTATTGTGCTTTTTACAGGTTACACCACCAATTTCCCCAGCAGTTTCAACTATTGTCTTAACAATGTTTTCATTTGCTTCTGAGATATCACTTTCATCAATAAGTCCTTCCAGTGCAGAAAAGCGATTTTTTAATTCCAACTTGAATGCCTCGGTATTTACTTTCAGTTTCATTAGATCCACCCTCTTACTTACTTGTTTCCTAATGAGCTTCTGTCGTTCTAATTTAGTATTTAAGTGCACTTTACATCTCACCATTCGATGATCACTTCCAGTATTAAATCTGTTCAGTACACTGCAATCTTCAATAATTGATTTCTTGTTTGCCAGGATATAGTCAATTTCACTAGTTCCCCCATTTGGGTGTTTCCATGTCCATTTTCTTTGCGGTTTCTTCTTAAAAAATGAATTCATGATGCTAAGGTTTTCAGCTTCTGCAAATTCGATGAGTTGATCGCCACGTTCATTCCTTTCCCCATATCCGTATTTACCAACCGATGTCTCTCCTTGTTCCTGTTGTCCAATTCTTGCATTGAAATCCCCCATGATGAGCTTGATATGTTGTTTCCCTTTGGTGTGTAACTCTTTGATTTCTTCATAAAATTCTTCAACCTCTTCGTCGGTATGGCTTGATGTTGGTGCATATACCTGTACTATTTGAAGTTGGTATCGCTGGGTTAGTTGAACAACAAGCCTCGCTGCTCGATCTGATGTACTTTCAACTTCCAGAAGACAGTCTTTAATTCTTTTGTTGATTAAGAAGCCAACACCACTTGTTCTTCCAGTTTCCGTTCCTCTATAGTAAAACAAATGTCCGCTTTTCAGTTCCACCAACTCTTCACCTTTTCTTCTAATTTCACTGAGTCCTACAATGTCCCATTTGATCTTGTCTAGTTCCTCTTCCAATTCCTGAAGTTTTGCTTCAGAAGCAAGGGATCGTCCATTAAACGTAGCCAAGGTCAATAACAAATGGCAGCCTGGGCCATTCCAGTGATTCTTAGCACCCCCTGCTTTCATGCCACACTGACCGCTGCCTTGATCAGGAGCACTCCAGCACCTGGAGACTAGGGGCCATGGTTTCTGGTGTGTCAACATAATGGAGGAATTAGCCATAATTTCACCACGCTGGCTAGACGGGTTGGTGAATTAGCCCTCCCCTTCCGCCTTTCTATCCGTGTAGCAAATATTAATTTGCCACATAAATAGAAAGCTCAGCCTGCACCACTTGAAGGCGGGGTAGGACACTAGGTTACTGGCCTGGCCGGTTCCACACATCGTCACATACGTTCAGCGTGTGGGTCTCCTTCCAGTTAGATACCAGCAACCCTTTTGCAGGCCATATATATATATGTTTTATAGAAATAAAATACAGGGTACCAGGGAGGAAATTACATAAAAAGGTTAAACACTGGTAAAATAGCAATGAAAAAGATCACCCTATATTTATTATATTACTTTTATTACAAGCTTTATAGAAGATTATACAGAGAAAATTCCAAAACACAAAATATTTTGAACATATAAATTGAATGTTCGGGTGCATGCACACCAAATCATCAAACATTATTTACATTAAAATTTATTAAATTATTCTTACAAAAATAATTCAATATAAAATTTATGCATATATATGTATAAATTTTATATATTTAATTATTTTTATAAAAATAATCTAACACATTTATATATATATATATTTACACACATATGGCCTGCAAAAGGGTTGCTGGTATCTAACTGGAAGGAGACCCACACGCTGAACATATGTGACAATGTGTGGAACCGGCCGGGCCAGTAACCAAGTGCCCTACCCCGCCTTCAAGTGGTGCAGTCTGGGCTTTCTATCCAAGAGGCAAATTAATATTTGCTGCACGGATGGAAAGGCGGAAGGGGAGGGCTAATTCACCAACCCGTCCAACCAGCGTGGTGAAATGGCTAGACGGGTGGCTAATTGTTCCAATATGCTAATACACAAAAAACCATGGCCCCTAGTCTCCAGGTGCTGGAGTGCTCTTGATCAAGGCAGCGGTCAGCGTGGCATGAAAGCAGGGGGTGCTAAGAATCACTGGAATGGCCCAGGCTGCCGTTTGTTATTGACCTTGGCAACGTATAATGGACGATCCCTTGCTTCTGAAGCAAAACTTCAAGAATTGGAAGAAGAACTTGACAAGATCAAATGGGACATTGTAGGACTCAGTGAAGTTAGAAGAAAAGGTGAAGAGTTGGTGGAACTTAAAAGCGGACATTTGTTTTATTATAGAGGAACGGAAACTGGAAGAACAAGTGGTGTTGGTTTCTTAATCAACAAAAGAATTAAAGACAACCTTCTTGAAGTCGAAAGCACGTCAGATCGAGCCATGCCGACGAGGAGGTTGAGGAATTCTATGAAGAAATCAAACAGCTACATACCAAGGGAAACAACACATCAAGCTCATCATGGGAGATTTTAATGCAAGAATTGGACAACAGGAACAAGGAGAGACATAGGTTGGTAAATACGGATACGGCGAAAGAAATGAACGTGGCGATCAACTCATAGAATTTGCCGAAGCTGAAAATCTTAGCATCATGAATTCATTTTTTAAGAAGAAACTACAAAGAAAATGGACATGGAAACACCCCAATGGAGGAAACAGCGAAATTGACTATATCCTGGCAAACAAGAAATCAATTATTGAAGATTGCAGCGTACTGAACAGATTTAATACTGTAAGTGATCATCGAATTGTGAGATGTAAAGTGTGCTTACATACTAAATTAGAAAGGCAGAAGCTCATTAGGAAACAAGTAAGTAATAGAGTAGATTTAATGAAACTAAAAGCAAATACCGAGGCATTCAAGTTGGAATTAAAAATTCGCTTTTCTGCACTGGAAGGACTTATTGAAGAAAGTGATATCTCAGAAGCAAATGAAAACATTGTTCAGACAATAATTGAAACTACTGGGGAAATTGGTGGTGTAACCTGTAAAAAGCACAATAGCAAATTATCTGAGAAGACGAAACAGCTCATGAAAAGGCGAAGAGATATGAAGGTGGACAATCGAAATACCAGTTCCAGGATTGAGTACATAGAACTTTGTAAAACTCT
>QLNU02007085.1:8862-25787 GCA_006491805.2 Dysdera silvatica | reverse complement strand
TTCGACGCCTGTTCATGCGTTCCTTGAACAAAGAGCAGTTGTTGGCCAACATTGTAAATGCGATTGAAAAATTAAATTTGTTTTACTATAGAAACTAAAATAATTTACGTCACGCGTTCGGCGTTGGCTTCACGGTTGAGGAATGACAGTAACGTGGTATATAAAGGGACGTTTGCAGACATCTTACCATCAAGCTTCGATTGCTCTAACAAGGAGTTCAGCAGTTTGAAAATTGTTATCAATTGTCTAGTGCGACCATTCACTTACCCTTGAAACCATGAATCCAACAGTAATGATATTCTTTCTATACATCGCTTGCAATTTAGCATTGATGCCAACTGCAGAAGGTAGCCCGTCAATGGATGCATTGCCTCGCCATCATCACGGCCACCACGATCATCACCATCATGGGCATCATGATCATCACCACCATGGGCATCACGATCACCACCATCATGGGCATCATGACCACCATCATGATCATCATCATGGTCATCATGACCACCATCATCATGATCATCATGGTCACCATCACCACCGTCGTTAAATTCCTGGGAGAACTTCTTGTTCAACATCAAACAGATGTTTCCTCCACCAATTCTAGTAGTCTGTAGCGTCTTAAAATGGTAAATAAAAGTTACCCAATTTATTTATGTATTTAGTTTATTATTTCATTAATATTAACCAACTATGGTAGTGTGGCATTCATTTATAGACTAATAACTGTAATTCGTGTAGTATTTTTTTATGGAAATAATTACTTTACGTCTAAAATTAAAACATTCCTTAATTTAATTACAATCTGAAAGAAACAAAGACAAGAATATAGCTATTTGTGTTATTTTAAACTGTCTCACATAAGTTATGCACGGTGGATAAAATGGTTTAAAGGTTTAAACCATTTTATCCACCAAAATCGTTTTTCCAGTAGAAATGGGAAACTCTAGAACAAAAAAGAATCAGCAACCTTCTAAAGGTGTTATGCCAAAATAATGCTGCAATTTCTTTCCGCGTGCAAACCTACACTTACCCAAATTGAAAAATTTAGTTTACTACCTAACAGTCAATGAAAATAAATTAGTTAATTAAAAGAATAAAGGTTAATAATTAGTAATTTAAGAGGATGCAAATTAATAATTAGCAATTTAAAAGGATGCAAATTAATAATTAGTAATTTAAAAGGATGCAAATTAATAATTAGCCAATTCAGGGAATAAAAATCTTAGTCAGGAAAGGGTTTCTTCACAACGGGTTTTATTTTAAAATCATTCCACGTCATCCAAAAGTAGTTTGTGTGCCATAGGTTTTCATGCCAACCCCTGTCCTAAAAACTGAACAAGGCCTAATTAGAAACTATTTTTATCAACTTTTTAGGCGTAGTAATAGTAAAGCCGATGTTATGGCGTGGTTAGGTGGTGAAACGTTCGTAAAGAAAAGAAATGTTTTTTTTTTTTTTCGTCTGGTGGGCCACGATCCCACGACCTTCTTACAATCCGGGCAGGTGCTCTTACCACCTGACTAGAGACGACCAAACAATCAATTCCATACGAACGTATTTAAAGCGTATCTTTCGAAACCGGTTATTTCGCAGAATGGGGGAAGTACATGAACTGCTTTTTAAACCAAACTGCGAAGAAATCGATATTAAATTAATATAATTATTATCTAAATTAATATAATTAATCAGTAACAATTTAATACCGATCTTCACCACTTAAAAAGCAGTTCATGTACTTCCTCATTTTGCGAAATAACCTGTTTCGAAAAATAAGCATTAAATACGTTCGTAAGGATTTGATTGTTTGGTCGTCTGTAGCTCAGTTGGTAAAAGCACCTGCTCGGATTGTAAAGGTCGTGGAGTCGTCCTCCACCAGACGCAAAAAACATTTCTTTTCTTCACCATCTATTCACGTCATAACATCGGCGTTACTATGCCTAAAAAACATTAATAAAAATTGTTTCTAATTTAATCTGCGTGGTGTTCAATTTGTATAAATAAAAAAAAAAGGCCTAATTAAAAAAAAAAACTCAGTAGCTTACAACGTTTGAAGAAAAACCAGTGGATTTTGATCAACTACAGTGGACCTTGATAAGTTCTCGGTAAATCAAAGGGGTTTCCATCCCCCTTGAATTCCTTTTGAACCTCGATGATTCGAACAGTGGTTAACTCAACGCACAAAGCCCTGAACTTTTCGAGATATCGGGGTTCCGTTATAGTTAAAATCCACAGGAAACTGGTTTTATTTAATGAATCGTGGATAATGTTCAATTTTTAAAAAGCTCATCGATGTGCGACTAGTGCTGGCATTTAGAAACTTACAATGTCGTCTGATATAAGTGGTTTCGCATTGACATTTCGTTTGTCTTAGAGTACAACATAAGACGCTGAATAAAAGGATTTTTACTTCTATCTTCCCATGCACGCTAATGGCGCATGAAAATATATTTCGCTGCGATGAAGGCTGTGTAACTGATTGAGAAATGTACAGAAAATGTCCATACAAAAAAAAACACGAAAGCAACGATTCATTCTACACAGTTTACTGCGGTTAACTGGGCTTAAATTGGGCGGGAGCCCACCGGAGCCCTTCATTTTTGGAGATTATTGAAGTATTATCAATTAAGAGATTATTGAAATATTAGTCAAGAGATTCTTCATTTTTGGAGATTATTGAAATTTTAGCTATTAAGAGATTATTGAAATATTAGCCAAGAAATTCTTCATTTTGGGGCATTATTTAAATATTAGCCAGAACCCCTAAATAGACACTTTCATGAAAAAAGAATGAATTTTTGATTAAAGTCATAAACTTTGTTGTCCAGAAAAATGAACATAAATAATTCGCATGATTTATCGATTCTTTTGCAGCCATTCAATTTTTTAATCGATGTATCATAATATTAGGGCTCCTTCACTTTTTTTTTGTTAGAAATTAAGCCCTGACGGTTTGTCGTGCTGTTAGAACTTTCTAGGTATTCTTGATGTTGAGGACAAGGACACTGTATTATATTAAAACTCAACTTCTTCTTATATAATCCTACAAGTCATATCCTGGAACTGCAAAATAAAGAGCAAAAATGTTGAAACATCAAAGCAAAACTAAAAAATGTTGGAGCATCAAAATAAAATGCACATATTTTTATAAAGCACAAAACTGTTGGGACATTAGATAAAAACATATTGGGACATCAGGATAACATATAAACATACTGGGACATCGAAAATAAGACGCAAAAATTTTGGACATCGAAAATAAGAAGCAAAAACGTTTGAACATCGAAAATAAGAAGCAAAAATGTTTGGACATCAAAAATAAGACGCAAAAATGTTTGGACATTGAAAATCAGACGCAAAAATGTTTGGACATCGAAAATAAGACGTAAAAATGTTTAGAGATCAAAAATAAGACGCAAAAAAGACGTAAAATCTGTGGTTGATTCACTGTAACTAATGTGTAACATGAATACTCGTAACTACTTTGAACACTTTTTACTCAGGGAAGTTCATTATTATTTATTGTGTTTATTTTATTGCATAAAAAGCAACAAAATGGAACATAGAATTGAAACATTTAACACGACGAAACTTCTTACCACGGCCGCTTCTGAAAGCAACTGTGGTTCAAATCCCGGCGTATAACAGGTGAGGAGAGGGGGGTAAGGGCAGTCTGGCTCCTCCACCATAAAAATTTTTACGGATTATTTAAAACAGTGGTTCTTAATTAGTTTTTATCGCGGGCCGATTTGGATTTTTTTTTTTTCCGATCGGCGGGTCAGAAGCTATGAAAACGAAATTATCTTACACGGTAAATAGACATGGGGGACTTATTCCCACTAGAAATTTTCTGGTTTAATGAAATAGAATTGAGGTAAGAACTTTAGCCCCCTCTGGAAAAAAAATAGCCCCCTAGAAGAAAATTAACTCCCAAGGAAAAAAATTCGGTTTCTTATCTTTTGTAGCCAAGCCAATTTTTAATGTTCGCGGGCCAGATCTGGCCCGCGGGCCGCCTGTTGAGAACCACTACCTCGAAGTCTTTAGCCCCAGATCTTCTGAAACTAAACGCGATGAACCAATCCCCACCCCCCCCACAAGGTCTCTTGCTCCGCCCTTGTTCAAGACCATGAAAATAATGCACTGTGCTTCCTCAAAACGGCAGTTTTGACCAAAACCAAGGTGGTCTGGTAACAAAGATTTCACTGCATTTGAATAATTGACTGACTTTTCGGTCATTGGCTTGGATACTATAGAGATTGTCATTATTCTTTCAGTCATTATAGTAGGATCAAACGAAAAGCTATTCGAGCTATTCGGAAGAGAGGTTCTATTGTAAAGGTTTTATCCCCAACTCGTTATAATACATATTGCAGAGCAGAAAACGATGCTTGCGAGCATTCAAGCGTCACAAATGTGGAAGCGGTTTCGATAGAAAAACTATTATTCGTGAACAATACAAAGGTTAAGGAAAGGCTTCTGCAAATCTGAGAATCTGTTTGAAGTTATCGCATAACTGGATCTTTTACTTTACGCACGTCAGCATGAGGATAAATATTTCTTTCGATGTACAAAGGCTAGAGGCGGACCGGGTCGCCGGTGCGCCCTCATGGGCGATATGACTTGCGCCCTCATGGGCTATAGGACTCGCGCCCTCCGATAATCCGAAGTAGGTGCCCTTTGAGAGGACGACCCTGGAACAAACTTGCTGCGAAACATTCAGATATAACGATGAGACTCCTTCATACAAACTCATTATGGATTAAAGCAGCGGTTCTTCAACTGTGGTCTGCGGACCACTGGACATCCGCGGGATCCTACCAAGGGGTCCACGAGACCCTCCCTGTGTTCTACAAAGGTTCTGAGAAATACTAAGACAAGAGTATTTATTCTTTAATGCCAAGAGTAAATTATGAGGGAACGAAAAATTCTTCCGAAAAAATGGTGAAAATTAGTGATTAAACACTAGAAATAAATATGTATGATGCAAATTCCCGGCTTTAAACTTGGGGGGGGTGAGGGCGAGTGATCTCTGAAGGGGGTCCGCGGTCTAGGAAAGTTGAAGAACCGCTGGATTAAAGGAAATTCTGATAGAATTAATAGATTGAACAAAATACAGTAAAACCTCTGAATGACGGACATCTCTGCACTTGAGCATATATCCTCTATTCATAGGTGTCCGCCATTAAGGAGTGGAAAGTTATGGTAAGCATTGGGCCTGAGAATCGGAAATTTGTCCGCTAAATAGAGATGTCCGTTATGAATATTGTTTGTTTGTTTGGCTTTTTTATGGCGCAAGAGCATCTGGGCTATACTGCGCCAAGTTATGAATATTTCACAGCATATTGTAGAACAGAACTCTTGGCATCCATTGAAATTATTGTACCCACACAGTCGGACAAATCGCATTATCGCGAACAAACACCGACATGACATAAAATTTGTTCTTAACTTTAAAGGTCCTACGTCACCTTACTTTGCAGAAGTATAGTTCCGTTATTCCGAAACGAAATATTACAAAGTTATCCATTTTGAAGGAGACTCAGGCAAGAGTTCGTGTTAAAGGTAATTCGCGTTAACGAAGTTTGATGGTATAAAAACACACTCATTTCTATCCGCTACTGAGATATCAATATCTAATAGGTAATATCAAACAACAATGTCAATCAATCAACGTTTGTCATCAATCAACAAACGTTGATTGATTGACATTGTTGTTTGATTTAATCTGCGTAGTGTTCGATTTATATAAAATAATAGGTAATACTTGTACGCTGATATCTCTAATTGCGCAAAATTCTTGGAAAGAATTTCATAACGAAACAAATTGAACCAACGAAATAAAACTTGGACTGAGAATTTTTATAGCATAATACTTTATTCCTTTTTTTTTTATGATGTAGGGAGACTTTAAAAGTCGTTGTATATATTATAGTCAGGGCTGTCCCCAAAGGGGGCGCACACAGCGAATACCCAAAAATGTCGATCATTTAGAAATGTCGATTATTTACAAATATCGATTGTTTAGGATTCGATTGTTTAGAAATTTTGATTCAACTCTCAAGAAATTTTGAAAAATACAGAGTACACTCAACATTTCAAGAAGATTTTTGTATTTGCTGGTTTTTCGGTAGCTTTCAACAAGGCTCAGTTCTTTTTTTTTTCCTAGTCATTTACAGAACAAATTTGAATGGAAATAATAAATGAGGGAACGAAGAACTCTCTGAACAAACACCACAAGCTTCAAAATAATATCCCGCGTACGACCAGGAGAGGAATAAAAAAACTGATGAAAGTGGCAAA
Organism: Dysdera silvatica; assembly: GCA_006491805.2. Lineage (NCBI taxonomy): Eukaryota > Metazoa > Arthropoda > Arachnida > Araneae > Dysderidae > Dysdera > Dysdera silvatica. Next base: position 19,492 of record QLNU02007085.1, on the reverse strand, counting down.
TGTCACCTTGAGCTTGGATAGACAATGGACGACCAATCAAATACCAGTCAGCGCGGCGCGGTGACGTCACCAAGCCTAGTAACCCTGAAATTTCAATACTCTTTAATTAAGATAGCACAGCATACTTTCAAGAATTTTCTTCAGGACAGCCCTAGTTATAGTGGAATCGAAGACGTACGTATATCTAATAATTTTAGCTCATTGATGATAACTTGATGGGCTTATTAAATCAACTCCTTGTTCAAGTTTTTGCAAATGATAATCTTTCATTCGATGGTTCTTAGCCAAAGATTGGTTTCTGACGAATTTTTTCAATACAATGTTTTTGTCTACGTGTTCTCCACTTGTATGATAATTATTTTCTGTTAATGCTTTAGGTTAATCCTTCGTTAGACATCTCGTCTTCATTTCCTACAAAAACCATACTTCTAATTCAACTTTTCAATTTTTTTATTAGAAAATGAAGCAATGTTTGGTGAAAATATGTCTGGAAGCATATACATCCCCATGCACCTGTGCAATATATTTATAAAAAATGCAAATGCAAAATAAAATCCAAAGAAATGTTAAAATGCATATACTTCTGATATCGGCATTGTTCAATTCTTTCTACATCAAAAGGTGCATGCTTTCATAAATATGAAATCAACGAATTTACAATTTCTTATTTCTGCTGTCAACTGAAGAGGGGGTAGAGATGGATGAAATAAGACAGTAACATTTCAAATATCTCATCTAGTGCGTGTTCAAGTTAACCATTACTCGTTTCTGACTGAAAGATAACAAAACGAGTTTTAAATGTATCCTATCTCTTCAGCTCTGCATTCTTTCTCATGTAAGAGAAGAACAATTTTAAGCAAAGGAAGTTAAAATAGGGAGTAAAACAACATTTACTATGGAATTTAGAACTGCCCAGGCGGCAAGCAGCCAGGAAGGAAGGAATTCCAATAATCTTATTGGTAAAACTATATTGGTTTAACTTATTATTAAACTATTAAACTTATTATTTTTGTTGTTGCCATGGATTATCATGTAGCATGATTACATTAACTGTTGTTAATTTGTACTTAAATTTGTACTTAAATTGTTCTGTTAATTTGTACTTAAATTGTTCTGTTAATTTGTACTTAAATTGTTGTTGTGTTAATTTGTACTTAAATTTGTACTTAAATTGTTGTTGTGTTAATTTGTACTTAAATTGTTGTTGTGTTAATTTGTACATAAATTTGTACTTAAATTGTTGTTGTGTTAGTTTGTACTTAAATTGGCGTTGTGTTAATTTGTACTTAAATTTGTACTTAAATTGTTGTTGTGTTAATTTGTACTTAAATTGTTGTTGTGTTAATTTGTACTTAAATTTGTACTTAAATTGTTGTTGTGTTAATTTGTACTTAAATTATTTTTGTGTTAATTTGTACTTAAATTTGTACTTAAATTGTTTTTGTGTTAGTTTGTACTTAAATTGGCGTTGTGTTAATTTGTACTTAAATTTGTACTTAAATTGTTGCACTAGGTCGTATGTAATTGAACACATGATTGCCAATAAAATGGATACTTTTTTCATAAATAAAAAAATAATAATAATGTATTATGAACTCCCGAAACTTTTTCAGCAAATAAGTGCAATGAAAGATAGAAATTGATCACCAAATAGTTTCAAGCTTTTTTGGTCGACTTAAACAGGTGGCCAACTTATACAGGTATATGCCCCTCCACCGCAAAAAAATATGAAAGGGAAAGAAACATACACACTGCGTGTAAAAGTCATTTACACGCAGTGTGTATGTTTCTTTCCACACACTGCGTGTAAAAGTCATTTAATAAAAAGCACACCGCTTGATTTATACACGTTATTGTTACGTTATGCGTACCACTAAGTATGGAAGGAAGAAAATCATGATGGCTGAACAATGGCCAACTTATATGAAAGGATTTGAGATATTTTATTATACTTTGCGTTGAATTCCAACTATTTTTTGGTCAATATCCAGGATAAACAGGTGGCCAAGTTAGAAAGGTATTTACCCTTGTCATTGTTATTAATATATAAGCCTATTTGGTTTCATGTCAAGGAGTTCCAACTTAGATGATTAATTTAGCAAGCACCTTTTCCTCTAAATCACGAACTATTTTCTTCAGCAGAATTTGTAATTTTTCAAAGAGTTAGATTTTAGTGGTATTAAAATTTATTTCCAAGTTCCGAGAAACACTGTCAAAGTGACAAAAGAAAACAACCTTGATTACGTGAACTCCTTTTTCATATATTGAACTTCAAAAAGTATCGGCGAAGATTGGAACCAAAAAGTTTCAATAGAAAATTTTATGTCAAAGATAATGTACTTTTACGGGCACGTTTTATACGTATCTATTATTTAGTTTTACTTAAAGCCATATTTCTAAATACCGATTATTTGGAAATATTAATTAGTATTCGAACTCCGTTAATTCGAAGCTGAAGAAGGGACCATGAACTTAGTTCGAATTATCCAAGAAGTCGAATTAGGGAAGCTTTAACGTGCGCACTTAGAAATAACCCGAAATATTACAATTCAGTCAATCAAAAATTTATGTAAAGCTATATGTCTATTCATGTACAATGTTACACATCTACAATCTTTTAAAAAGCTAAAAAAAATAAATTGTTTTTTGGAGTTAATTAGTCGTCGAAAACACTTCTATTTTGTCGAGCGCTTGAAAGATACAAACATTTACGTTCCGTTAACGCTCAACATAGTGTCCGGCCTCTTGCATATTTTCCATGCCCTGTATACACATGTAGAAATTGCTTTTCTGTTCTTCATATATCAGACATTGTGTTCAATTTCTTCATATATCAGACATTGTGTTCAATTTCTTCATATATTAGACATTGTGTTCAATTTCATCATATATCAGACACTGTGTTCAATTTCTTCATATATCAGACACTGTGTTCAATTTCTTCATATATCAGACATTGTGTTCAATTTCTTCATATATCAGACATTGTGTTCAATTTCTTCATATATCAGACACTGTGTTCAATTTCTTCATATATCAGACATTGTGTTCAATTTCTTCATATATCAGACATTGTGTTCAATTTCTTCATATATCAGACATTGTGTTCAATTTCTTCATATATCAGACACTGTGTTCAATTTCTTCATATATCAGACATCGTGTTCAATTTCTTCATCAGAAGATACAATATCTGACCTATTATAGCTGGTGTCTGTCAAGATTTCGACATCCGGAAAGTTCCCGCAAACTTTTAAGTTCTCGTCAATACTTATAAATTTCTTGTAAGGAATATCTGCATCTTGTCATGCGCCTTTCCAGTTTTCCACTGTGGTCCCGATCAATTTGTTTGAGAATTTCCACCCAGAGAAGATCAGAGGACGAGCCCGTGAAAACGAATTACTTTCTATCTCAGTTTTCGAAAAAAATAGGAAACGTCGAATTACATTTTGTGTTTTGCATTTTGATTGTTTTACAGTATTTTAATAGAATTCACGGGGTCTCGTCAAAAGCTAGAACTATTCAAGAATTCGAATTAAACAAGCTTGAATTAAAAACGTTCGAATTATTTACGAATTTGAATTAAACACGTGCAAATTATCCACGAATTTGTATTAAACACGTGCGAATTATCTACGAATTTGGATTAACCACGTTCGAATTATGCATGAATTTGAATTAAACACGTTCGAATTATACACGAATTTGAATTAAACACGTTAGATTTATCCAAGTTCAGCTACATTTGGTTTTGATTTCATAATAATATCGATTATTTAGTTAGATCGTTCATAAATATCGATTATTTAGTTAGATTGTTCATAAATACCGATTATTTAGTTAGATTGTTTATAAATATCGATTATTTAGTTACATTATTCATAAATATCCATTATTTAGGTTTCGATCGTTTAGAAATGTCAATCATTTAGTTTTCGATCGCTTAGAAATATCGATTGTTTAGGTTTCGATTGTTTAGAAATGTCGATTATTTATAAATATCGATTGTTCAGAAATGTCGATTATTTAGGCTTCGATCGTTTAGAAATGTCAATCATTTAGTTTTCGATCGCTTAGAAATATCGATTGTTTAGGTTTCGATTGTTTAGAAATGTCGATTGTTTAGGATTCGATTGTTTAGAAATGTCGATTGTTTAGGATTCGATTGTTTAGAAATTTTGATTATTAAGTTCTCTATTCCTTAAGAATATCGGCTGTTCTGTTTTCGATTATTCAAAATTCAAGGAAACATCTCACTAGTTAATGTGCGCAATAAATTTAATAGAAAAAACAAAAGTTAATTCGTTTCCTCTGCACACGAATAAATAAAAGATCTACATTACATTTTTCTCTTTTCATTATTATAGCAACTATTACATTAGTTGATGGTAATTGGCGGATAGCGGTAGAAAATGATGGATAAATAATGGTTGGTATAGGTGATAAATGAAAGATAATTTGAAGTGATTGACAAATGATAAATATTCGATAGTAATTTAATAGTGATTGGCGTTTGATAATAGTGTTAACGATCCATAAAATACTATAATAACCACGGTATAGTGCTGCATCTTTTGAAGTTTGAGGTTTATGAATTTATTAGTATAAACAGCAAAAGCTTGGTAATTTTTATCTGAATTTCCGTATGCATCATTACATAAATGAGAGGTTCAGATCATAACAGAAATCGAACAATTTTTTTGAAAAGTGAGTTGAAACTTGCAAAACAAATTACGTGTTATGTATCAAATTAGCTGATATATTTTAATGATTATCGAATTTTTAAAATTTTCGAAATTATTTGCATTTGAGTTTCTAACAAGATATATTTCTTTCATAACTGAAATAGATATCTAAATCTTTGTGTACCTCAGTTCGACTCTTTTATCTAAATTCAATTCTTAGCATCCCACGTTGCCTTGTATGTTGTGGTTTCTTAGTATAGTTTTCGTCCGTTCTGTCTTGATTTTATTTTCCTTCCGCTATCTTACAACTTTTATTTCAATTTCGTTCTTGCTTTGATTTTCCATTGTAGACACAAAAATTTAATCATTATTTGAAGCCATAATCGCAACACAAACAGTGAACTCTCATTTTTTGCATTGGCAGCTGCTTAATAAAGACTATATTTTTTCAACTAGTATTTACTACTCAGGAACTGCATTATTAACCTTTAGCGAAACAGAAATAATAAGCAAATACGGGCTATTATAACTCATATGCAAATTTAATGTTGGATTTGTGAACAATCGGAATTCAATTCGTGGGTTATCCGACGTAGGACTGGAAAAAGATGCTAAGGTTTATGAGTACAAACTGAAAGTTTCAGAACTCATGGTCAAAGTTGAAGTATACGATAATTTAACGAAATTTTCGGCGGAATCTTGACTTTGAATGACATCAACATGTAAATTTGTCTCCATATTACGAAAAACAATTTCTATATAACGAAGTTTTTTTATAATGAATTTGATTTTTCTTTTAAACTATCTTTTACAATTTTTCAGCGGGCCTGTTAGGTGGAAGGGATGGTTAAGGATTTTAAGTAAGAAGGACGGAGATCAGGTAGCCTTCTGTTTTGTGGACATATGGATAAACCATATTGTGGACATACGGGTAACTTCTGTATTGTGGACCTGTTGTGATAAACAATTTTATTGTTCTAAACTGGGGAATTAAGTCAGAAGCCGCGGGTTTTGCTAAAATGTGTTATCATTGCGCAGACGTGGCTAAGCCAAGAAATTCGATTCTCGCACACACGTGTTGCATTGTTTGAAAATGGGTTGACCTCAATGGAGTGGGGGTGGGGGAGCATGAGCGGAACATCTGGAATAAGTTGAAAATTGTGGTTTTGTTCCTATGTTACCAATGCAAAATTTCAAGGGAGTTTGTTTTTGAAAGTAAAGCAAACTGAAAATTCTGTAAAAGACCATTTCTATTCAGTGAGTAATATAACGTGTGTCACGCACAACTTGTTGAAATGTTGAAAAGAAAATGTTTGAGTCTTTCGAATAAAGTGCAACTTATAAATGATGTTGATCAAGGAATGAAAAAGAAAGATGTGGCCGTAAAGTACAGTATAACCGCAAGCAGTGCGTCAACAATTTTAAAAAATCGTTCTGTAATTACCATTCAACAGTAAAATGGTGTAAATGTGAACAGAAAAAGATTTAAACCATGTTTGTATACAGACATTGATGTCGCTGTTTTCAAATGGATAATAATAATTCGGGATAAAAATCTGCCACTCTCCGGTCCTGTGATCCAACAAAAAGCCCTGCATTTTGCTAAAGATTTGGGGCACTCGAAAACTTCGAGCAAGCATTGGGTGGCTAGATAAATCTAAAAAGAAACATGGAATCTCGTATAAAATCCTATCAGGAGAAAGCGCAGATGCTTCACAAGACACATGTGAAAATTGGAAAAAGATGCTGTAAAACTTTTGAAAGATCATCAGTCAAAGGACATCTTTAACGTAGATGAAACTGGTCTCTTTTTTAAGTGTCTGACGAATAAAATTTTAACATTCAAAGAATGCAACATAGTAAGCAAAGAATAACTGTACTACTCTGTGCGAATATGACTGGTGAAGAAAAATTAAAACTGCTCGTTATTGGAAAAAGTAAAACCCCGAGATGATTCAAAGGCGCAAAAACTTTAAAGGTGGATTATGAATTCAATAAAAAGTCATGGATAACTTCTGCATTTTTTAATAAGTGGCTATTAAAATGGTATGTCCGATTGAGAAAACGACATAGTAACATGGCGTCGATTATAGACAACTGTCCTGCACATCCCAAAGAATGCAAATCGAAGAATATAAAACTCATTTTCCTTCCTCTCAATACAACTTCGAAACATCAGCCATTAGACCAAGGCATAATACAGAATCGAAAACGTATCCTGAAAAAAATTATCCTAGACATAGAGAAGAGCCAATGTATAGGACAATCTTATTAATTTGAGAATTTCTATATCGGAGATGATGAAAGCTTGGGAATGTGATGTAACTGCAACCACCATCCACAACTGCTTTGTGAAAGCAAGCTTAAAGGCTGACAAACAGTTATTTCGACACTAGCGTAAGGTTTAAAAACACGACGTTTCGGGAGCCAACTGCTCCCTTTGTCAAGTGAAGGCAGAATGAAGAGTTCGTGAAAGTCCTAAGCTTATATACCCGCATGTTGGGAATCCCCATCTGACGCCATTTGGTGCGGAGCATTTCCAGCTGGGGAAACCCCAATCGGGGAAACCCTCGCCGGGAAAGCCCCCGCACCCGACGATGTCAGATGAACACCCCCAACTCGAGGTTTTGCAAAAATCCTGTAAGGTTCTGGTAGAGGTTTTGCGATGTTTATTGCACGACTCCTCAAACAGTAGGTTTCCCATGATTCCAGAAAAAGTCTACTCCCCAGATTCATCACATTCTGATGTAATACTTTCATCGAATGCCAATCTGGTTCGTGACTCTCTCTGAAGACATGTTCAGCCAACTGGCTTGAATCGTCTCCCCTAGCTACCGCACGCATATGCTCCTTCCCTCGTAGACGTATCGATCTTCCCGTCTGTCCAACATACACCTTGTCACAGTCTCCACACGGTATTTGGTGCATAGCACCAGATTTTTCCTCCTCAGGGAAAAGAAAAAAAGAAAAAAAAAAGTTTAATGAAGATGAAGAGACTATTGAAAAACCTTCACAAGATGAAGTGATAAAAGCATTCGAAACAATCCGACGGAGATTGCAGTTTGAAGAAAATGTTACAGATGACGTGTTCCGATATTTACAAAAGTGTGAGAATTTCTATGAACGAAATGTTTTTTATAAGAAATTTGCACAAAGCAAAATTAATGATTATTCCCCTGTTTCGAATATGTAGTATGAGGATCATACAGATGCAAGGTAAGCCTCGGTCTTTTCTTTTTGTTATTAATATTTACGTATTTGTATATGAAAAATATTTAAACTCTTTGAAAAAAAAAGTGTCTACTAAAATTAGTTCTTACTATCTAAATTCAACCTTTTTCATTTTATCGAAATTAAGTTTTACAATTTATGTTAATTTCTATTTAACGAATTTTCCTTATAACGAAGTTTTTCAGAGGAATGATGGCACTTCGTTAAATAGAGACTCGACTGTAGTTTATAGCTAACAATCGTTGAACATTCTACGTTGTCTAGTTAACGTTCATCTTAACGTGTTTACTAGCTTAACCCCAGCTTAATGCATTTTAAATGTAGTGTTGCCTTATATTGTGTGTTCAATGCCTTCACGACATGTCATATAAGCAAAAAATGTCTGGTATTTCAAAAACTTGGGTAATTATTATTGCCTATCTCAAAACGCGTAGGTCTGTTACAGAAAATATTAGCTCGTTAATAGGAATAACACCCATTCGTCCGGATCTTAATTGAAAATTCGAGGCATCATGTATAAACGCTTCCAAATCTATTTTCTCAGTATTTAGAAATTTGTCAAATCAGAGTATACTTAATTTTATATTTGTAGCTTCCAGTTAAGCATCAAGGGCTTTAACATTGCCTGCTGTATTTGGTTTACATGTACATCGAAATCTTTCGAAAATCCGAAGTCTCCTCTTAGATAGAGAATCTGTTTTTTAGAGATGTTTTAAGTTTATTTGTGATTTGTGTTGAGCCACTAGCAACTGCAACCGCACTAACTCAACATTACGAAAGCTTGGTTTACTGAATCTTATCTTATTTTACTGAATCTTATCTTATTTTACTGAATCTTATCTTATTTTACTGAATCTTATCTTATTTTAAAAAGTTGTAGCAGTCAAATACTTTTCTGAACTTCCTCACACGATTCTTCGCTCTTTCAACTTTTCAACCGCTTCACGTTTTTCTTTTTCACAGACCCAGGTTCGAATTTTCTACCTCTGTCTCCGTTTTTTGAATTTGCCGTTGAAGCTATTTTCATGGCGAGATACTAATCGATCAGATATTAAATACCGTAAAATATATATACAGCGTGTCCGTAAAGTCATGGTGCACTTTTGACCGGTCACAGGAAATCAACGAAACAAGATAGATACGTGAACTCTTCACCAAATAACAGACAAACTCTCCAAGTTTCCGTAGTATTATGTGCAAGCGTGTGCGCACACAGGTGATGACGCAACACCACGAACTGCGCAGCAGCGGATCAGCCCACGCCCACGCCAGTCGAGATGTGGACGGTACAGAGGAAAGTTCAGTGTGTTCTGTGGCTTGCTAAATTCGAATCCGTGACCAAAGTGCACAGACGTTATTCACTCTGTTACACCAGACGTCCTTAACCGTGTGTGGGAAGAACTTGAATATCGTTTAGATGTGTGTAGGGCAACAAATGGAGGCCACATCGAACTGCACTGAATAGGTATGAAACCTGGAGAGTTTTCCTTTTATTTGGTGAATATTTCTCATTTCTATCTTATTTCGTTGATTTCCTGTGACCGGGTGTGTCGAAAGTTCACAATGACTTTACGGACACGCTGTATGTGATGACATCTTCAAATAGTGTTTCTTAAGCTGGAAACTTACTGCATGCAGCATCTCCACTCTGTTTACCATCTATTTTTCTCCATTTCACATTTAACTATTGGGCTTCTTCTCCGTCTGCCCACAAGTCCATAAATTGAACCTCCTTTCCTGTGACATCCCTCTGTAGAAGGGTATTTGCCAGAATATTTGCTCAGGATGTGTATCAAACGTCGTTTAAAGGATATGAAATTTATCTTCAAGATTTTAATTTTTCTTAAAAAATGTACTTACCAGAAAAGAAATAATTCGTCCATATTTACACAAAAAGTTATTCGGAGGAAAATAAAATTCAAGCATTTCTTCCTGGACATTTAGTCCATTCACCAACAGTTGATAATATTTCAGGTGGCAGGATTTCACTTCATATGGTACCTTTCTTCCTCTTAGTATACTTATTCTTATTTCTCTTTGAAACATTGCTACATATAAAAGAATATTATAATTTATATATGCATAAAACGTATAGAAAAATAATTTGCGCAATGTTTTATTTCCTTTCTTGTAATTTGAATATTTCGCGAGTATATATAAACTTCGAGTTTTAGTGGAGGTATCAAGAAATTTGGGTGGTATGCCAAGAAATTTGAGGATATTAGTTGTGTAGCAGACTCCCTGCTCTGTAGCAACTCTGCGCTTTGTTTCTAATAAAGAAATTCTGCACTAGTCAAAATTTATGCTTTATTTCTAATAAAGAAATTTTCCACTAATTAAAATTTACATTTTATTTCCAATAAAGGTATTTTACACTAGTGAAAACTAAAGCACTGGTTAAAATTTACGCTTTATTAACCAATAAAGGAATTTTGTGCTAGTTAAAAGTTACGCTTTATTTACAATAAAGAAATTTTGCACTAGTGAAAACTAAAGCACTAGTTAAAATTTACGCTTTATTAACCAATAAAGGAATTTTGCGCTAGTTAAAAGTTACGCTTTATTTCCAATAAAGAAATTTCGCATTAGTTAAAATTTACGTTTTATTTGATATAAAGAAATTATGCACTACTTAAAATCGTTGCTGGTGAAGTTATTTTACGTTTTAATATAATAAATAAATCCTTGAATTTTTAAAACATTTATATACAGTT